>QYSD01000089.1:0-68277 GCA_009806315.1 Rhodotorula sp. ZM1 | reverse complement strand
CGCGAAGGCGAAACAGAGCCGCAGTTTCCAGAGAGGCAGAAAGGCGTTGGGACTTTTGTCGCCGGGGGACAGCCATAGTCTTTCCCCTCCTCGCGACTCCAACGATAATTCGTCCTCTATCTGGACGAGCTGGCTTCACGCTGTGATACACGGTCCGACGTTGTGGGCGGAAGGGCGGGAGTTCCTGCAGGCGTTGCAGGAAGGCCGAGTCGAGCGGGCGAATCCTGCCGGGCTCGCCTTTCTATTCGTTCAGCTGTGTTGCAGTGTCAAGCATATGGTGGAGGAACATCTTCAGACGCTCGCAAGCTTGAGGCTGAAGCAGCGTGAGTCGTCTGTTGCAACAGCATAGGCTTTCGACCTGATTTCCCTTGTCGCGCAGGCGACGGCGACATGCCATTGAAGCAATACCTGAAAGCCGCCCTCGTCTGACTCTACCGCAGCTGTTTTTTTCGTCAACCGCCAGGTACACGCCGCCCAGACCACCGTCGTCCTCGTCGTCGGCGGGCTGTCAAGACGGAACTCCCTCAACCCTCTTCCCGCTGCTCCTTTCGCGCAGTATCGCTCTAGGTCAAGATGTCGGGCTCCATAGTCTGCCATCAGATGCAGCTTGTGCGGCGTCGACCGCTGGATTAGGGAAGGCAGCTCGAGCGAGAGAGTTCGTCGACTTCGAGACGATCAAGTGGGTGTTCTGGTCGCTCGCTCGCCATAACTGGTTCGCTGTGCGTTCAAACCCTTCGCTTCGCAAACAGAGGAATCCGACGGTCCTGCGCAGATTGTCTACCGCCGGGCGACATCAGTCGGCGATTCAACCGACGGCACATGTCACGACTCGTCTGCCTCTGAATGCTCATGACGAGTGCGTGCACGCCTTCCCTTCTCCCGACGGGGACTTGCAAGCCTCGCCGCTGAGACTGGTTGACCGACGTGCTGATCAATCGGCCACTAAGCGAGTATACTCTCCTGTCGCCGCCGGCAAAACAATTGTTTGGATCCAAGTCGCCGCCTCGTCCAGCAAGTCTTCCAGCGTATCGACGAGAACCCAAACCCGTCTTACCCTGCCCTGATGGATCTGGACGAACCACCGACAGTACCACATCAGCTTAGCAGCATCGCTAGTCTGCCTCGACCTGTTCCGGGGCATCTCGCCTCCCGCAATCCTCGTTGCCGAGCGAGAAGAAGTCGTCTCCGCTCTCGATGCTCTGCATCGCCTGGCGTCGTTGTCAGCCATCGCGAGTAGCGGCGCAGCGCTGTTGCCGAGCCTTCTGCTCGAGAAGAGCAGGCCACAGCCGACCGTCGTGCAGTTGCGACAAACGGTCGAGGGCGAGTACATGCCGATGACGAAGCAAAGGACGGACACGGCGACGCCTGCGGCAGGAGAAGGCACAGCAGCAGCGACGACGCCCACTCCCGCATCCACCGTCTCATCCGCGTCGCTCGCCCATCTCCTCGCGACTCCGCCCGCTCCGAGGTTCCCGCTGCCGCCTGGCATCGCCGTCGCAGCACCTTCACCGACGTCCCAGCTTGAATCAGTTCCCTCGGTACCGTTCCCTCCGTCGCAAGCCAGGTTCGAGCCGAACATGCTCGGGCTCCTGGACGACGTACCGCCGCCCTCCATGAGCGCGTTCTTCGAGGCCAGCTTCGACCTGCTGGACGGCGGGTGGGAGCTTTAGGATAGCGGCGGCAGTCTGCAAAACGAAGCTGTGTATGGAAGCAGTAGCGACGGAGCAGTCAAGACTTCGCAAGACACGGCGAAGAGATATCCCAGTTTGCGTGCGAGAGCCGACGATGATCGTATTGCTGCTAGAGATAAACACCGCGAGGCGGCGGTCGAGATTCGGGTGAGGAAGGCGAACAAGCCGGTGAAGGTGGTGAGGAAGGCTGTGTGACGCGAGGAGAAGGTGCACGGGTCGACGTAAGGTTCGGTAGCGGTGTTGATACTGACCCAGCTGGTCGAGCCGACTCGGCGGCGTCCGCTTCTTGCAGTACTATAGGACGAGGGATCAGCATGTCCCCCTACCGCTGAAGAGAGGCCGGCACCGCGCACCTGCGTCCCAGTCTGCCTCTTCCTTGTCCTCCTGATACTCTTTGCCCTTCTTCCCGAACAGCACCTCGCTCCAGGTCGTCTGCACCTTGACACTTGATTCCGCGTCAACGACCTCCTTTCCAGCGCCTCGTCCGAGTCCGACCAGCTCCAGCTCCCGCTCAACCTCCTCTTGTTCCACCTCTGACAGCGATTGTCCGTTCGTACCACGTAGGCGAGCGAGGAGGGTTTCGAGAACCGAGACCTGCGCACGAAGTCGCGCACCCTCCCGTTCTCGCGCGACTCGCTGGTACGAAAGGTTCAAGGCAGTCGAAGAGAGAAGAGAGACTAGGATGAACGGGTAGATTGCGGCGGCTGTGAAGAAGGGCGGGCGTTCTTTCGACGATTGGCGGAGAGGAGGACGAGGGGGAGAGGCGGACGAGCTGGCGCTCCGGGAGGTTGCGGCGGGTCTCTCACGTGGCCTTGTAGCTGGTTTGCACATTGTCGCAGCTCTCCGTAGCATCGTGTGAGATGGACGAGTGCGAGATTGACTTTCCCTCATCGCTCGACTTCGCGTCGACACCCTTAAAGGCTGTCTAGCAGGTCGCGAAAGGCATCGAGGAATCTCTCAAGTCTGTTGTCTGTTCAGGCGAGAACGAGACGCATCAAGGCGGATTGCAGCGGGTGCGAGGCTTCTCTCGACGCTCGTGGTGTTTTGAGGAGCATTGCCAGCGATGCAAGTCAGCACTGCCACAACAACACGAACGGGCTGCCGAATGGACGAGCCAAACAGCCCGCCTTAAGCCTCCTCCGGCTTCATCTTGTCACCCGCTCCGACCGTTTTCTTTGCCTTGGCCGCTCGTCGAGTCGGGATGCGGACGCCTTGCTTGGCGAAGCATTGTGAGAGTGGCGTAGTGAGGTTCGGTACAGGCCCAGCTTCCGGATCACGACCCTCCTCGGTTGACGAGTCGTTCATGGAGGACGTTGCGCTCTGATAAGCGTAAGAAGGTCGGCTAAATCGTGCATAGGGTATTGGGGGGGCAGGAGGAGGCGGAGCGGAACGACGCCGTTTCGCAGCTGAGGGGGATAAGGCGGTGGGAGAAAGCCGTTTACTGTGACGAGTGGGCGATGGCTGAGCCGGCGGCGATCGTGAAGGCGACAGTCCAAGGCCGGGAAGCCCTGCTGCCCAATGCGCAGGACTACCCTCGTCGGCTGGACGAGCTTCAGCGCTCGAGAGTGGCCTCGAGTCGCTCAGCTCGAGCTGTGCAACTGGCAGCACTGCCACCGCTATCGAAGGAGACGGCGGGAAATTGTCGGAACGGGAGTGCTGTGAAGGCGAGCGGGTCGAGTTAGTCGACGAGCGGCACAAGCGAGAGGCGGAGTATTCCTGTCGCTGGACCAGGTTTAGGTCATCAAAGCCGTTAGGTCCGCGCAGATCGGCAGCAAGGACGAGGAATGTCGGATCGATGCTCCTACGGAAAGCAAAGGTGAGCAGAAAGTCCAGCACGGGTTCATTCAGCATGGCCCCAACCCACTCCACACCGACCTCCTGTGCCGTCGCTGGGTCCGCAAGTGTAAGCTTGACAATGACGGGCGGTGAGATGGGTCGTCGGTCCTGCGCAGCGGCATGTGAGGATGACGCCGCTTTTTGGCACGCCTGTCTGGAAATGCACCTTGTCGCCGAACCCGCACATCCGCGCTCGTGCGGGTTGCTGGACGACCATTAGAGAAAAGGTACTGCGTAGAGAGAGGGATCAGCGCAAGAAGTGGTGAGAAGGGAGGAAGCCAGGACGCACCGCCGCCCGTTCGAAGGGCCGGCGGTAGGTAATGATACAGGCTCGTTCATCGGCTAGTTAGCCAAGCAGAGATGAGGAGAAATCCAACCGTTCGGGCGGCGAGCACGACTTGCGGCAACTTCGAGCAGCAACCGCAATCGAGATAATCGCACAGTACAAGCAGCTGCGCCGGCGGAGTGGTTCTGCATAGACAGAGCGGGAAGTGCCAGCTCCTCCATGGCAACCCTTCTAGCGCGTCCAGAGACCACGTAAGATGCAGAAACAGGCGCACAAGCGATTGAGCTTGGTGACGACGAAGCCGCGGCGTGTTCGAACCGCAAACCCTGCTGCGAAGAAACGTCGATCAAGGCGGTACCACGCGAGCCGAGTCGGCCGATACTAGTGGAACGGCTTCCCAGCTTCGGTCCAGCAGCCCGTAAAGCCGGTACTTGGCGTTCCGCAAGTGGAGGGAGGCGGCGGCACCCTCACGCTCGTGGCCGGGCGGATGGTCCACTGCAATGTTAGTTGGTGCGGAAAGCCTTTTGCGCGGTCGGGAAGGGCGTCTAGCGCATGCGGTCTCAATACGTCGCGGGCTGATTAGCGATATCTATCGACCGACGCTTGCCGCGGCTTCTACAGCTTCGACACCTTGCCCTGCTCGATCTGCGCACGTCGTCAGCTCGTTCGTTCTCGAGTGAGGAGCCGGGGGAGGACTGGCGTGTGACTGACCTGGACCACCTTGCGGAAACCCCGGATGAGGTCGCGCTTCAAGTCCTCAAAGTCCTCGAGACCGATGGATAGACGGACTGCGCGGAAACAGAGATTTGTCAGGTCGAGATATACAAGAACGGGAAGCGGAAGAACGAGGACGCGAGCGTACTCAGTCGCGGGTCGGCGCCAGAATCCGAGAGGCTTCGCTGTTCGATGAGCGACTCGACGCTGCCGAGGGACGTAGCGGGCTACAGGGGCCACGAACATCAACTTTGAGAGCGAGAGGAACAGGAGACGCGTGCTAACGCACCACGAAGAACTGGAGGGAGTGCGGCAGGTGCGTGGCATACTCGGCCTTCTTGAGAAGCATCCCAAACGTCGCCGGACCCTTCTCCATCTGCTTCCCTTCACCCAACAACTCCGCCCTGTCATCCTGCAAGCTCGTATGCCACACGTTCTCGACTACGCCACCGGGACCGTCGAGGTCTGAGCCTGACTCGGCGCGCGTGAGCGAGGCGAGCCATTGAGCCAGAGCGGTGGCAGTGGCGGACTGGCGGTTGACGCGGACCGCGAGGGTGCGGAGCGATCGGAGGAGGAGCCAGGTGTCGAGCGAGCCGATGTTGGAGCCGGTGTAGGTGCGGTCGTGCCAGCTGTCGGGTGTGTGTTTCGTCAGCGATGTTCCGTGAATCAGGCGTACTGACCAACGAGAAAGGCGCGAACGTACAGCTTAAGCCAGTCTGCCTTGTTCCGAACGCTCACCGTGCCACACAAGGTGTCCGAGTGTCCAGCAAAGTACTTTGTGCCGCTGTCTGTGAGCATGGCGATATTGCCTCAATACGTCGCTGCACCGATGATATGGGAAGTGGCACTCACGCATGACGATGTCTGCGCCCCACTTGAACGGGTCCTGGAGAGGCGGAGGAGCGAAAGTTGCATCGACACCGACAGTTCCGCCGACTGCACGGGCTCGTTGTACGTCTGAGAAGGTCGGCGAAGCGTCAGTACGGGTGATTGAGTACGATTTTGAAGAAAGTGACGAACAGGCTGCGATCGAGCGAGACTCGCCTGTCGGGTTCAGCGGCGTCTCGACCCAGCACAAGAGCTTCTTTCCGCTCGGGTAAGATTCGTCGAGCTTGACGACGGTCTGCGGGCGAGCAATGTGAGTATTTGCGCACCTCCGTCAAGCGAGCCTCGCTCGACTCACAACCTGGTCCTCTCCTCGCAAGCGCCGGTATACCTCGAGCGAAGCGTGGCAGCCGTGGTATCCATCAGTGATGGCAATAACGTCTGGCCGGACGAGCAAGAGCACTGCGAAGAAGGCGGAGATGCCGGAAGGGTAGACGACGGTAGGCTGGCCGATAATGGACGAGAGGACGCGCTCGACGCGTGTAAGGGTCGGCTGTGTGTACCTAGTGGCGACAGGTCGTCAGTGGAAGCGTTCCGGGAGAAAGGAATCGACAATCGTCCGCCCTCACCTCGAGTAAATGTCCCTCGACGGCTCCGAAGGGTCCCACTTGTCCGAGTAGTGGCCCTCGGGTTTGCTAGCGATCTCCTCAGGGGAAGGGTGGCGGAAGGTTGTCGTCGTCCTGCACGCAGAACCCATCAGCTTCCGTTGTCGAGGAGCGAGGATGCGATGTGAAAGAGGGCGCACGAGATGTTTGCCGCGACTTCGGGTCCGCTCAGGTCGGAGTCGTGGTGGATGGCGCGAGTCGCGAGGCCTGCGTTCGAGTCTGGTGCCATGGCTGAGGGTTTGTGCCGGACGCGGAGAAGCGGGGAGGTGAAGGAAGGACGACAACGCAACGGGAAGCCAGCTGGGCTTCGGTGAGCGCTCGTCTAGCTCTATAGTACTCTGTCCAAGCTGTCAAACAGGCTCCAGCGGAGGGCGAGCGAGTCGTTGTTCTGCATCGAAGACGCGATGAAGCGACGAAGTCTCTTTGAACGCTTCCTATCACCCCTTCTCGGTCGTGCTGCTGCCAGAGGCTGTCAGAAGAGTCTTTTGAGGCTGGTAGTGCCGCCCTCCATGTCCAGGTGCGCTTCCATCGCCTCTCCTCGTGATGGGCCCCACCGCTCACCTCGTTTGCTCGCACACAGCGACGACCCCCTCGCAGACCCGCTAGCGAATCTCGATGTGAACGGGAAACCCCAGAAATCTGTTCTGTATGCGCGGATAAGCGATGCCTGGGCGGACAGGGCGGTTCTCGTGGAACCTTTCTCGCATGGATGGGACGCGCAGGGTCCTCTGGCGGGTTCTGAGGGCGAAGAGGGCGCTGATCAGGGAGAGGACACGCAGAACGAAACACATGCGTTTTCGTCAAAGCAGGACGGAAAGGAGGTTCCCTCATCCACCGACTGCGACTCGTTCGCCTGCCATACACCCGCTTCCGACGTGACTCGTCTTTCAGTCCTCAATCCGGCTGCCGCTTCCTTCACTCCATCGACTTTGAGTCATCCTTCGCCCGCGCCCATCTCGATGCACGCCGAGTCTGCGACTCCATCGCCTTCTCATATCCGTACGACTTCCGCCTCGAGCAGCCTCGAAGCCGCATCTTCCGTCACGCCAAGGGGTGTCCCGTCGCCTCTTTCGGGAAGGACAGAAGTACAGGCAGAAGAGGCATCTTCGGAATCGCCTGTCGTTCGGAACGAACGGGAGCACCCCGTCCGAACGGCATCAACCGCTTCGAGCTCGAAAGGCTACGAGCCGACCGTCTTGCGAAACCTCATCTCGACAGCGTGCCAGAACGGCGACATCGAGCGTCTAGTCTCGCTCATGTCGGGTGCTGGAGGCGATGGTGCCAACGAATCGAACCGGTTCACTCTCGCCAACCAGACGAATCCGCATACGGGTTTGGCGCCCTTGCATTACGCTGCGCAGCGTGGACACGTCGATGTCATCAAGTGGCTGATTGAGGATTGCGGGGCAATCCCGGAGCTCGAGGATGGCGATGGAGAGGTGTGTTCCCGCTCTCCAGGTCGGCAGGAGTTGCAAGCTGACTAAGATTGCGACCAGACTCCGCTGCACAAGGCGGCTCACGCTGGCTACCTTGACGTCTGCCGCTTCCTTGTCTCGCGCGAAGTCAATGTTGATGCGACTGACTCGGACGGCTGGACAGTCCGTGAGATCGCTCTTCTGCATTAGAACCATATGCTGACTCGTTTCTTGCAGGCCCTCCACAACGCTTCGTCCCGCGGCTGGCTCGACATTGTGCGCCTCCTCCTCGAAGTCGGCGCAGACATCGACCATCCTAGCCGACACGGCTACACCCCGCTCATGAACGCCGCCTCGAAAGGCCAACTCCCGCTCGTTCAGTACCTCCTCAAGCAAGGCGCGGACCCGCTTCGACGCAACACGTACGGCGAGACGGCCTTCGACCTTGCCGCATCGGTCTTTGAGATCCAGATTTGCTCGGTCCTTGCTGCGGCAGAAGCAGCTCGTCTGGCCGCGGACCCCTCCTTCGAACGACCTTACAACCCGCTCGAACTCCACTCGACTGTCCCCATCGTCCTTCACGAGAACCAACGCCTCGCCCTCCCCTCGCTCAAGAACCTTTCGACACTCGCGCCCGGCGGGTTGAAGTGGACAGCGAAGGCACTCAGCAGGAACGACGGTCGAGCGGCGTACACGTCGCCGCCGCAAGTGGGCGCATCAGAAGGGCCAGAGCTGCCTTGCTTCCGCTCGGAAGTCGGCTTGCCCATCGTCGGCGAGGAGAGCGAGCTGGTCATGCCACCGCTGCGGGAGGTCAGGAGTGGCGGTCGGGTGAAGGTTGACCGGCGGAGCGAGTCGAGTACGCCCAAGCCGGCAGAGTCGCTGCCGAAAACACTTCGCCGCGCGTCTAGCAGCGCCGCCTCATCCCTTAACGCCATCCTCGCCTCGTCTTCCGATCCCGCCAATCTTCCGACTCCCTCTGCATCAGTCGCTTCGCGCGAACAAGCCGCCTGGATCTGGCTGTCGAATTGGGTCGTCGACACTACCGCCTCGTCCGGCTCGCCCATCGACGGCTGGTCATACGCGACTTCCTTCAGCGCTCCCGACAGCGAGTGGTCGCCCGAGCTGCCTGGCGAAGTCCGACGAGTGTTTGAGGGAGGCGCGAGTCTCGCTACGCTTGGCGGCGGGAAGAAGAAGTGGGTCAGGCGGAGGAAGTGGGTCAGGGTGATGAGGCGGCGTCTTGACTTGCCTGATTGGGGTTTTGCCGACGAGCCTAACTTCCCTAGAAGAGACGAAGAACCCAGCCCGTCGGCAGAGTCGGATGACTACCGCTCGCGCGCCCTCTTTCTCGCCGGCGTCCAGGCGGAATGCGATGCTGTCGAGATCGACCGTGCGGAGCTCAAGAAGGTCGCGGCAAGGCTGGAGAGGGCTGCGGACGAGCTGAGACGCGGAATGGCGATCGATCAGAAGGGCGAGAGGCGGCGGGCAGCGCAGAACGACCTCGAGGTCCTCCTTCAGCAGCTCGCTCTCGTCAAATCGCAGCTTGATGACAAAGGGGATGATAACGACGGCATGTGCCGCTTATCGAATTAAGCGGGTCACGCTGATGCCGGATCGCTCTGCAGATTCGGACGACGAGTTCGTCTACTCCGGCCGCGATGCGGATGGCGACGACGACGCTCGCTCGGTATGGACGACGACCCGCCCTGCTAGCGTCGCTTCTGTCCAGGCTTCGACGCCTCAGGACGAGCACTTTGACCCGACCATCCCGCACTCTTCCGCCTCTTCTTCCGTCGCTTCTCCTCGACCCGTCCTCACGCCTCACCTCGCGCCCGACTTCCGCGTACCGACGAACGAGACGTCGGCGAATCTTCACTCGCATGCTTCGCCGGCCTTTCAGCAACGTCCGCTCCGACCGGCCTGGGAGCCGGACGAGGCTGCAAACGAGTGTCGTCGATGCGGCCAGTGGTTCAGCTTCTTCAACCGCAAGCATCACTGTCGCCGCTGCGGTCTTGTCGTCTGTGCCGCCTGCTCTCGCCACGACGACGAGCTCAACCCTTACACTGTCGCGATCGAACCGGGTGCGCTCGGCGAGACGGCGCTGCCATGGCCCTCCGGTACTCTCCGGCGCTTCCGCACCTGTGACGACTGCCACGCCACGTTGACGCTCCCTTCCGGCGTCGGCACGACCTCTTTCCTGTCGCCTCAGTCCTTCTTCCCGGCCTCGCCCTCCCTCGGTTCCGTCACGCCTAGCGAAGCCGCAGCGTCCGACGCAAGCGACCTCGTCGAATGTCCCGTGTGCGGAACCAGCCTAAGCGGCATCGGCGACAAGGCGCAGCAGGAGACGCACGTGCGCGAATGCCTCGAGCGAGGTGGAGGATCGATTGCGTCCGGTCGCTACCTCGGTGCGTTGGTTGCACTTGCCCCCTCAGCCTGCACTAATCATGCTTGTTCGGTGCCTTGCGCAGTCTTTACGCTTCCGCCGGGTCCGCTAGTGGGCGAGGAGTGCGGCGTCTGTTGGGCCGAGTTCGAGGTGAGTTCTGTCCCGGCCAGCTCGATTGCATTGCTGACGGGTGTCTTCCCAGGTCGGCGACAAGATGGCCCGAATGATCTGTCTGTGCACCTTTCACGAGAACTGCCTCAGCGGCTGGCTCGCTCGCGGCCACTCGTGCCCGATTCACGCCGCCCGCGAGTAACCTCCCGCACGTCGATACCTTCCTCGCATTGCATTACTACCCGTTCACTCACCCTCATCCTCCGTCTGAATCGCTCTCGCCGCCTCCTTGGGACTATTCCGACGTCACCGAACGCCCAAGTTTGGGAAGGTCACAGGTCGAACGGACGTCACCGAAGGAACAGCTGGAAAACCGTCTGACAAGTGGCAGCAACGGCGCAAACGCTTTGAGAACCAGCTGAGGACTGTCCGACGTCGGACAGGGTCGATCACCTTGACGAAAGTTGGACGAGCCCGGTTGTCCTCTCTTCTTTCTCCGCCTTGCCTCTCTGCTGCAAGTCTGCGACTCGCGACTCGCTCTACACTCGACACTCCAAGCTACGCACCACTTCATCAACATGGCTCTTCGCTCGGGAAACGAGTACAAGGTCGATGAGCTCCTCGCAGAAGTGCCCAAAGTCCGCATCTTCCTACGCCCCATTGCGCCGGTGCGTCCTTTTTCATCTTGCAGACACTCTGAGAACATACGCTGACGAGCCGCTGACCCCGATATCGCACGACCTTGACGCTCAACGCCTTCACCGCTCCTCTCGTCGTACTTTTCGCTCCGGTAGCCCGCCGCTCTCGGTCTTGCCGGCTTTGCCAGTTCGACCTGGATTACAGCATCGTGGATCGCAGGATGGTGGGGAGACGAGAAGTCTCCGGGGGCTTTGTGCGTTTTCGCTTTCCTACCTCTCCCTCGTCCCCTTTCCGCCGCTCGGCCTTCTTCAGCGTCACAGCATTGCATGTGTCCGCCCTTTGGTTCTCACACGACGGGACATTACACCCAACGCATCGAAGGAGGCGGGAACTGACGTTTTAAGCTCTTCTCCCTTCCCGCAGCTTCCCCTTTGTCCTGTTTTTCGGAGGCGTCTGCCAGTTAATCGCCGGCTTGATGGGTTTCCCTGCGCGGGACGTACTTGTCACCGTTATCAATACTATGGTGCGAAGCGCTCACGACGAAGCGAACTTACCGATAATATTGCTGACGCTGCCTGCCTTGCAGTGGGGTGCTTTCTGGGTCGCACAGGGCACAGCCTTCTATCTCACTGTACGGAAATTGTTGTCCACGGCTGGAACAAGCGTGCTACTGACAACCTTCAGATCGCAGGCTGCCGGAGTCGTCCCCTCGCATTCCATTTACACCCACTGGCCTGAGCTCGCCAGCTGGTTCGTCCCGCTAGCAGTCTTTACCTGGGCAGGCGTAAGCCGAGCCATGTCAGTCGCACAAGCAACGCTTCTGACGATTTCTTCCGCAGGCTATCGCCTCTTTTGCTCGCGACTTGATCCTGGCTCTTACGCTCACCTTCTTGGCGACCGGCTCTACCATCGCGTGGTGCGTAGTTTCGTGTGTGAGACGTGGTATCACTAAGACTCGACGAATTGACCTGGATTGCTCGATACTTGCGCGCAGCTGTCTCTTCTCCTTCTCCGAGCCGGGCGTTCGCCACGGAATCAAGGCCGCCGCGTACTTCTGGATCCTGAGTTCGATCTTCGCGTAAGCTGCCCGCATTTGTTAAAGACCGGGTCTTTGTGCATTATCGACACCTCCCAACTTGTGCCTGTCGGGATGCGTCTTTCCGTTCAGTTTTCGCTTCGGCGGCGGTGATTGTTTCGATAAGCCGCTGACGCTCTTTCACACAGTGCGTGGCGCGTCTTCGTCTACCTGCAAGAAGAGGCCTGGGGCGCGAAGAACCCAGTCGTCAAGAACGCGTTCCCCGTCTTCCGCTTCAGCACCGAAAAGCGCTCGCCTCTCGTCGTTCCTGGACTTGGCGAACCCGGTGTCAAGCGTGGCATGCCCGGCGTTATCTAAGCCGACTTTACTCGGAAGCAACTCGACGTTCATCTCGCACTGAACTCGGTCTCTACCCTGTACAAATGCACCTCCTCTGCCCGCGCCTCGATTCTGTGTATAACGCATACATATCCCTCAGCAGTTCGAGTAGCTCTGAAGACCCTAAGTTCGTCCGCCGCTCCTCTTCTCACAGCCCCACCCTCGCGCCGTACCGCTCCGCAACCCGAACTGCGTCCGCAACAACCGCTCCAGCCGTAACGGAGAGTGGGTAGCCGGGACCCCGGATGATTAGAGGTGAGGAGGAGTAGCGGCGGGTGTAGATCGCGAGCGAGAGGTAGGAGCCGGACAGAGAAGCGAACGGGTGCGAGTAGGCGAATCTGACAAAGCGGAGTCAGCTACGTGCTACGAGCAACGAACGCGCGCACTCACTTCTCCAGTCCGCACTTGGTCGTCCCAGTCGCACGGTCGAGCAGCCCGACGTAGCGCAAGACCTTGCCCTCGCTCTCCGCACCCCGCCGCAACCGCTCAAACTCCTCATCGTGCTTAGCCAAGCCATCGACGAATGCTGCAGGATCGGCGACGTCCGCCAAGTTTGCTGGTACGAGCGACTGCGTGTCGATCGAGGCGAAGCCGTCGGGAAGGTTCGAGGACGAGGGCGAGGCGAGGCGGGCGAGAATGGCGAGTTTGCGGGCGACATCGCGACCGCTCAGATCGTCCGCCGGATGAGGTTCCTGGAGAGAGAGGGGGGGCGTCAACGATGGCAACTTGAACAACTGCGGTCGCCACTCACTGTGTGCCCGTGCTTCCAAGCGTCCCGTACCAACTCGCTGAACGCTATCCGCTTCTTTGGTGCCTCGACCGTCGAGTACTGATTGAAAAGGTACGATAGTGTCCCGCTCAGCACCGCCTCGACCTTGAGAACCTCGTCACCGGTCGCGAGTAGGTCTCGCACGGTTGTCAAGACGGGCAAACCCGCGCCGCATGTCGCCTCGTAGTAGCACAAACCCGCACCCGGTCGTCGAAGTGCAATCCGGATGTCGTCGTACAGCGAGGCGGAGGCGGAGAAGGCCCGCTTGTTTGGCGTCACAACGGAGAGGGATGAAGAGATGGCGTGCGGGTAGAGGCTGGCGACGGCGTCGGACGAGGTGCAATCGACGAGAATGATGTGGTGTGATGTTTCTCGGGACTGGTTGGCGAGCAGGTCGACTAGGCGTGCGGGGTCGGCAGGAAGATAAGTTGCTTGAGGGGAAGAGGGAGGGAGAGCCGAGGAGGATGGCGGAAGGAGCGTGAGCAGGGCGCTGCCGTCGAGCTGAGTATTCGCTTCCAGTAGCACCGCGTGCTTCGAGTTGGACAGCAGGACAATGTCGAAGACCTGGCGCAGGGAAGGGGAGGACACCAGGCGCACAACCTCCTTTCCTACGAGTCCTGCGCCGATGAGCGCTACGCCGACCTTTTTCACTGCAAAGCGGACCTGTCAGAGATTCACTACGGGGGCCCATCGACCGACGCACTCGTTCCTTTGAGGAAGACTGCCCGGTCGTCGAGGGGGGTCGAGAGCGCTGCGTCACGGCACTTGAGTCCGGCGAGGTCAACAGGCCGCTGCAATACCTCTTGAGCCCACTAGCGGAGCAATCAAAAGGTGTAGTGAGCCGCAATGGCTTGAGAGAGAAGGGGAGAGGCTGTGCATGGTGAGCCACGGGAGTGGAACAGCTCGTCGCAGGCTGATAGCGAACAGGGCAAGCCATTAAGCCAAGAGTTCGTTGCACTTCCAGCACAGTCACGCCGGCCAAGTCGAGCGAGAGTGAACGGCGAGACGAGACCTAAGCGGTTCTCCCGACGACAACCATCTCGTACCTCTTCCGCCGCACAATGAGCTCGCTATAAGATTGGACAGACTCACACGACAGATACCGGAATGCTGGCCAGGCGACTCGCCCAACTCGCGGCGCTCTGCCTTGCGGCATCGCTCGCAAACGCTCAGGTCTTGAGGGCGACTCAACTGCGGTCATGCCTCGGTGGTGGGACGATGGTGGCGCCACAGGACCGCCAGCTTAACTTTACGAAAGTCTACGCCCAGTTCGATCAGGGACAGACGCGCGTGGGAGAGCATGCCGGTGGCGTTGACCTCCAGACGCTTCCCCAGCCAATCTTCAATCAGGACGGCGCGATCTTGACGGGAACGGGCGACGTGCTGAGGGTCGTGTTGACGGGGACGACGGTGGCCAAGGCGCAGGGGTACAGCAATGTCACGGGATACCTCTCGACCCTCGTCGTCGATAATCAGGTCCTCTCGTTCGATGTCTTCAACAACAAGAGCGCACTGTGCTCGTCTGTGCGCACGAACGAGGGCACGACGGGAACGACGACGAACGGATCGTCGACGGTGCAAAAGTCGGGCTGCCCGTACAGCGGAGACATCGGTCTTGGCATCGTCGTCCCGCTCGCCAGCTCGTACCCCTTGACGACGATCACGACCAACCTTGTCGCCCTTGACCCGTCACAGGACGCACTCCACCTTGCCTGCTACGACCTCTCCTTCACGCCGTACTATCCCGACTACTTTGCCTACCCTCTCGTCCGGTACCGTAAGTCGAGCGGTCCTTCCTCAATCTGCTCGTGAGCTGACGATCTCCTGCGCAGTGATCATCGGCCTACTCGCGACTTACCTTCTCCTCTACTGCATCGCCCGCTTCTACGCCTCCTTCACGACCTACCGCCAAGACAACGAAACCCACCTCGCCTCGTCGCTCACCCTCAAGCTCACCTCGCGCGACGCCGTCTCTTCCCGCCGAGCGGCCTTCCGCTCGATATGGTTCGGCGCATGGGCGGGCAAACAGGTCTTTGCGAGCGGCAGCTTGAGGCGGTACGTAACGCCCGAGTTGAGGGAGTTGTTCACGCTTCTTGCGTGGTTCTCGCTCGTCGGAACCGTCGCGGTGGACTGGCCGGGCTTTGCATGTATGCCCACTTCCCCTGAGTCTGCGAGAGGTCAAGCTGATACCCGCCTCCGCAGACCCCGTCTTCAAACAAGCTGCCTGGACCGCCCTCGTCTACAACAATTCGCTTCCCTTCACATCCCCCGCCGCACCAGTCCTTCCCGAGAACGGCACGCTCCCACCCACTTACGCCGCGCAGATGGCCGACGTCACTTCCCCTCTTTACTTCGACGCGAATCTTCCGAACGTTCTCCTCGACCTCGATCCTGAGCACGACGGCATCGAGCGCTGGGCTCGGATGGTTGGCATCCGGTATCAGGACCTGTGGAGCGTGTGCGCGTTCACGTTTTTCGCGATCTGCGCGGGAGTCGTAGGCGCACATGCGGTTTGGTATGGCTTGGCCGCAGCGCTGGATGCGGTTGTACCGAGTCGACGAGCGCGGGCCGGACCACGCGCAGCGGAAGACAAGGACCGTATAGAGGGGGCAGAGAGCCTCCAGAAGGAGGCGGGAACGCGCGTGAGTGACGGCGCCGGTAGGCGCTCGGAAGGGTCGGTGAGCCGGTATATGGGCGATGTCGAGTTCATCGACGACGAGTACCTCGAAGAGCAGGGCGATATCGGGCGCGACAGGATAGACGAGCTCTATTCGACTTGGCGACTTCACCTCGCTAGCCTCGAGGGCAATCTCATCCGCGTCCTCCTCTTCTTCCACCTTCCGCTCTGCCTCTTCTCCGCCTATCAATTCACCCTTCACTCGACTTCGCCAACTTCGACATTTGCGCTCGCCGTCGTCACCTTCGCTATCGCCTGCGTCCTCGTCCCGCTCTGGCTCATCTGGCAGCTGCACGTCAAGCCCGTTCGCGAGCTCTACACGCACCTCCCGACACTCCTTGCACTTGGCTCGCTGTACAACACCTACGCCGACGAATGCGTCCTCTTCCCTGCCGTCACGTTCGGCTACAACCTGATCGTCGGCGTCGTCGTTGGCGCCGTACAAGGGACGGGTACCGCCCAAGCCGCGATCATCCTCATCTGCGAAGTCGCGCACACGCTCGTCACCTCCCTGTGGCTACCGTGGGGCGATCACTCGGCGATGGGCCCGCTCGCGTTCCTCTTCTCCCTTGCCCGGATCATCATCGCCGTCCTCCTCGTCGTCCTCTCGCCCACAGTCAACGTCTCGCCCTCGGCTGCCTCGTGGCTCACCTACGTTGTCTTCCTCTGTGAAGGACTGGTCCTGCTCCTCCTCATCTGGGTCATCGCGTTCAAGTTCCTCGAACTCGTCATGCGCATTCTCGGAGGCGTGCCGTTCGATGAGTCGCGGAGCTCGCGAGCAGGCGGATTCTTCGGCGTGATGCGCAAGCTCGAGCGGAGGAGCGGCGGAGGTGGCGGCAAGAAGCGGAGACGAGGCGGTTCTGCGGCGAGATCGCAGGTTGCTCGGCAGCGGGCGGCGGACGAGCGACGGAGACGGAACATGCATCGCGAGAGGTTTGCTGGTGGAACGCTCGGCGGCGCAAGCGACGGCTCGAGCATCGGGACGCAGACGCACATGCTCCCGAGCGCGGCGAGGATGGCGGGACACCCGGGCGCGGCGAGCTCGACGCTCTCGCTACACGGCAACTCGCCTCTCCCGTCTAGCGGTCTTGTTGACGACGACGGGTTCATCATGTCCGCCATGTCGTCGCACGGCTGGGACTCGGCTTCAGAGGCGTCCTCGGCGAGACCAGGTTTCGTGAAGCCGGGGCGCTATGCGAGCGGCGGCGCGGGAGGGCCGATTCTGCGGTCAGGTCCGCAGCACTGGGGTAGCCAGGTCAACGTTGCGACGGCTGCCTCGCCAGTTTCAGCCGTCGTCGTCGCCGCTTCGCCTAAGGCAGCGGCTTCTGGTCAGCCCGTAGGCGGCTCGGGCTTCCAGCGCGTCGGCGGTGGCCGAGCGACGCTCAACAACCCTTACCAGCTCGCAGCGGGCGAGACCGCGTACCCGCCTTACCCCGCCTCGTCAGCCGACATGTACGGTCCGCGCCGTCACTCGCCGTCTGCCGACCTTGCCCTTGCGCGGCACACCTCGCCCATGGTTGATGGCGGTCCAGCACGAAGCCAGCCTTCTCGTCCCTCCCTAACGCTTCCATCGACTTCTGCACTCCTGTCCAACTCTGTTTCCCCCGGCGGCCGACTCGACGATGAACACAATCGACGACTCTCAACCCGCGTTCGGGCACGTCGAGCGCGCCAAGGCGGCTTTTTCGGACGGTTCAAGAGACAGAGGGTGCAGTATAGTGACGATGAGTACACGGACGAGACGGACGACACGGATGAAGATGAGCCACGGATTGCGAGGAGAGGAGGTGGAGGGGTGTTGGCTGCCCTGCGTGGGAAGGGCGGGCGAAGGGGTCGACGAAGAGCTGGTGGGGAGGCGAGCGAGATGGTCGAGACTGGGCTCGGCGGCTGGGCGGAGGACGAACCGCCTCTCGAGTCCGTACCAGGCGACTCAGGCGAAAAGGGTTTCTCGGTTGTTCGCAAACCTCGTCCCCGACCTGCGCTGCCATCAGCCCAACCCTCGGACCCACCTCGCTCGACAGACTTTGCCCAACACGAACCGCTCCTCGCTTCCAGACAAGCCCGACCCGACTCGGCTGCCTCGACGATCCAGCCGCCCCACGTGTCGGTCGAGGCGCCTAGTCGACCTGGGTCGTTGCGGGGCGAAGAGGTGGGCGAGGCGTGGGAAGAGGTGGACGGGCGGGACAGGACTTAGGGACTGAGTTCTCGCCTTGGGTGTTTTTTTGCGTATTGCGTATTGCTCTCCTTCTTGCTCAACAGACACTCGATTCGTACTGTCAACAGGTTTATTTCGGTCTAGCGATTCGGGCGAGAGGCTTAGTCTATAGTTGGATGACAGCTTTTCCAAAGTTCCTGCCCTCGAGCATATCGACAAACGCCTCGCCATTGTCGATACCCTTCGTGATGTGTTCCTTGATCCTGTCACGCCAGCGCGCAAGTTAGCCTCGTGCTCGAGAGAAGACAGGGAGAAGCGGACGGGACGCACTTGATCTCGCCCGACTTGACGAGCCCGGGCATGACGCGGTCAAATTCGCTCGTGTCGTGGTTCGAGACGATGAAGCCTGGTCCACAAACATGAGCGCTACGCGGCAAACGCCTTTCAATCAAGAGCGAACTCACCCTCCCACTTCAAGCTCTTGGTGACAACCTGGAAAGTCTGTTTGAGGCCGTAGTGTTCCTCACGCGGCTTGTTGTACTGCGAGATCGACCCGCACGCGATGATGCGTCCTTTGGGCTTGATAGTCGCCAGGACGGTGTCGAGTGTCTCGCCGCCGACGTTGTCCCTGCACGCGCGCGGGAGTCAGCGGGAAGGGACAAGAGTGGATAGGGATGAGAGGGGAGAGTGGACGGACCAGTAGATGTCGGGTGGGTGTTGTTCGAGGATCTCTTGCGTCGAGTCGGTTTTGTCTGACATCCAACACATCCACATGAATCAGCCTCGTCTTCTACAAAGAAGTCACAAACGGTGAGCTGGCTTCCAGCCTGGCTCACAGTTGAAAGCAACGTCAAACCCAATCTCCTTGAGGAACGCGACCTTCTCGTCCGAGCCTGCCGAGCCGACGACGAACAGCCCGTCGCGCTTCGCGAGTTGGCCGACGATTTGGCCTACTGCGCCCGAGGCGGCCGAAACTGCCCATCCGCTGGCGTTAGTTCACGAGAGAGGAAGCGATGGGGAGGGAGGTAGGACGCACCGAAGATCGTCTCCCCCTTCTTTGGGAGACCGATGTCGTACAACCCGACCCACGCCGTCGCACCCGGCATTCCGCACGCGCCCAGCAACGTGGTCCACGGCAACCCCTCCTTGTTCTCCACCACCCGTCCAAACAACTTGACCAATTTTCCGGGGATGATGGCGTACTCGGAGGCGTCGAAGCGGCCTTTGTAAATCGAGCCGGGCTTGATCGAGGGTTCGTCGGAGCGCAGGACGACCCCGATTGCGAGGGTCGTGAGCGGCTTGTTGAGCTCGAATGGCTCGTTGTAGGACTTGACTTTCGGGTCGCGCATCCTGTCGAGGCGGAAGATGTCAACGGGCGACGTCTCCAGGGTGAGGGGATGCGTGTGCGCACCTGCCGCGCATGTAGGGGTCCAAAGACAGAGCCTGCAGCAGTCATTTGAGCACTTCCGCCAAGCACGACGAGGGGCACGGGAGGAAGCCCACCTTGTTCTGGACGAGGATTCCGCCGTCGAGCGGGACGTTGTCGACGTCGAGTTCGTCTACGCGGCGGATGAGCGTCTCGCCTGGGACGGGAGCGCCCGAGGGCGGCTTGGCATAGACGAGCGAGGCGTTTTGAACCATGGTGGGAGTGGGAGCGGGAGCAGGAGAACGAGGCTGACTGGGGAGGCTGGAGCACGTGTAGGCGGGTCAAGCAGGAGTGTGCGAGAGCGCGCAGGGCGAGAGAGAGAGAGAGAGAGAGCCACAAAGGCGCGCTGGTCGCTGAGTGAGCGCGGGTGCCAGTGTTCGGAGCGGAGACCGAGAATCGCTCGGGAAAGAGGGCGAGCCGACTGCCGGGCGCTGTGAGCCCAGTGGTACCGCCAGGCACTGTGTAGGGTAGCAGTCCAGTCTACTGACTTGTCGTGTCCAGCGAACGAGCGAGACGGCGGTGCCGAGGGAGGCTTGCTCGTCGAGTTCGCCGCCGATGATGTCGTCGGACGGCGTCACATCGCCTCGCACCGCTCACAGCGATTCTGACTGGCTCTGATCACTGCTGGATCACATTCACACTCGCTGCAAACCCATCCAACCTCGTTCGAACGACCCGCTGACCCCTCCTCGCCGTCTCATCAATTCTCGTGAGGGATGCCCGGCTCAACACACTCCTCCCCGCGGGCACGGCGACCAGCGCGACTCTTCCCACTCTCCATGTCCATGCCACCCGTACCCAACTCGTTCGCACAGCCCTCGCTGCCACTGACCACCACCCACGCCGAGGAGTCTGAGTGGTTTGAGGAGCAGGACTCGCCCACGAGGGAGCGCACGGCCGCGTATTTTCGTCAGGCAGTCAGCGAAGTGCAAAGCGTGCTGTACGGCGGCAGGGGGCGAGATCGGGACGAGATTGCGAGAGTTGTCGGCGAGCTGTACGACGGCGGGGCGAGTGAGTCCCTCTCGAACGGTCGTGTCACAACACCGGTTGAGGCTGATCACTCACCCGCACAGTCTTTGAGAACCCTCTCACGCTCGCGCGGGGCAAAGAAGCGATCGCCGACATGTTTGCGCTCCTCGCCCTCGTTCCCGGCACGATGTGGAGCGAGATGGGTGATCTGACCGAGTCGCGCTCGGCGTACGACGGGAACCGCCTGATGGTCTTCACGCACACGCTGCACATCTCGCTCCTTCCGTCGCTCGATTCGGAGGATGTGCCGCGCGTAGGCGCGGCAACGGCGACTCCGTCGATGCGGCGCAGTTACTCGTTCTTCTCCCTCCCTTCGACACCGTACCCGCAAACGCCCTCGTCATCGTACCCGTCCTGCCCGCCCGAGACCCCCGCAAACGAGACCGCCCACCCAGGAATCTTCTCCAAAACCCACCCCGCTTTCGCCGCACGCGACCGCTGGCCCTCTACCTCGCTCCTCTCCGCCTTGAACCCTCGAACGATTGCCTCGGCCTTGACGACTCTCCATCTCAAGCTTCATACGCGGCTGCTCTTCAACGAAGAAGGGCGGATCATCGCGCACGAGGACTTGTGGGGACTGAAGGAACTCGTCGAGGGCGTCTTCCCCATTGTCGGTCACCTGTATGCGGTCAATCGACAAGGGATCGGCTGGTTGGCGGGGTTGGCGAGCCGGACCCTGCTCAAGAAACAGCCGCCGTCGACGAGCGAGGCGAAGGACGAAGAGGCGAGGTTGCTTGGGATGGCTGACCCCGCTGGGGCCAAGGGCTGGTCGTTTCGCACGCCGCCGCCGCAGTTGAACGGGTCGGGCAAGGCGTTGTATGACAGTACGGACGCGTTAGGGATCGTGAGGCGGGACGAGGAGTCGCTCGGAGCGAGCGCGTTAGGGTTGGATGTTGTCCCTGTCCCGACGACGATGGACGAGCTGGACAGCGGTGGAGAGTGATTTGCGAGTGTGTCGTTGTCTCTATTGCGCGACTGTAGCCCCCTAGCCCCCTCAGTCCGTTGTTGTCATCCATCCGCACACTCTCGCTCGTTGCGTCCTCGACCAAGCTTTGCTCTTTCACCAAGTCCCCTCCCTCCCTCAGTCACAACCACGCTCACTCCCTTGCGAGGACTCGCGGAGCTCATCCAAGCACGCCATGGACTCTCTCGGCTCGCTCAACACGGCTCTCCCGCCAAACGAGCAGGCTGAAGCGCTTCTCGCGAGTTCGTTCCGCCAGGCCGCGCTGAGCATCACGGCGCTGTTCAAGCAGGGCAAGAAGGCTACTAGCAAGGGTGCGTAGATTGTCTGCTTATTCCTGAAGCGCGGACAGGCCAGCCGACGTCGAGTTGATTCCCCTCTCCTCCTCCCGCTCATCTTGATCAATCCGCTACGCTGTCCCCGCCTACAGCCTTCATCGCGGGCCAACGCCAAGCCCTGCAAGAAGTCCTCGAGTTCCTTCAAGCTATCCTCGACAATCCCGACCGGAACGCGGGATTCTCAAGCGGTCTTGCTCCGCTCGCGATTGGAAGAGGGGCGGTTGGACCCGTTGATGTTGCGCGGTTGATCAACTTCATTTGCGTGCGTCGAAAGTGCTCTCACTGGCGTTACTGGACTGGACTGACGGGGCACATTCCGGCGCGCAGGCTCGACAAGAGGCACTGAAGGCGGAAGAAGAGGACCGCGACGAAGACGAGGCGAACCCGCCATCTTCTGCCTCTGCAGCAGGTCCTTCGTACGCCCCTCCTCGTCGAGCAGCGTCCGAGGCTCCCGCACCCCCCTCGCCCTTACGACCAGGCGTTGCGTTCGGTCCCCGCGCCTCAACTTCTACTTCCACTTCATCCGCTTTCCCTCCCCGCGCTGCATCTGCACACGCGCGATCCTACTCGACCGGCATGTCAACCTCCTCCTCGGCGCCCGCCTCGCCTCCGTCTTCGACTTTCTCCCCGCCCTTCACGCGCCAAGACTCGATCTTCCAGCCTCACGCATCAACTTCCGCTTCTTCCGGGCTACCTTCAGCATCCACCTTTGCACCAACGCTGAACATCGCCCCTCCCTCGCCCTCTCCTCTCGGCCCTTCACCAATCCCAACTTTCCTGTCCGTCCCAACGACGAACCAGACTGCTCCGCTCGCGCGACCCGGCAGGGCACTGAGGACTCGGAACTCGAGTCGTGGTACTAGCACGAGTGGAAGCAAAGCGGCGAGCGGGACGAGCACGCCTGTCTCCACCGCGTCTGTCGGCGCGGGGGCGGGCGTCGGTGATGCAGAAGAGGAGGTGGTCGAGCACCTCGGAGCTGGGATCAAGAGGCGGTGGGTTGCTCCCATGGCGGGCGGTGGGCCCGCCGGATCAGTCGTCGAGCTCTCGCCTCCTCCGCCCGAACCTGTCTCTGCGGGAGGAGAGGAAGGGATCGAAGTTGAGCCGATGGCTGATATGGAAGGCTGGGACGGGATGGGCGAGAGGCCGACTAAGAGGGTGACGAGGACGCCGAGGCATAGTGGGATGGGAGGGGCGGGGACGCCGGTGAGTCTTGAGGAGGCGGAGCAGCAGCAACGGTGAGGAGCTGAGCGGGTTCTCGGTAGCGCATTGTGCATGTCTCCTTCGTGTGTGTCGTTCGTCGTCGTCTTAGCATCATGTCATGGCAAACTTTGCATCGTCTCTCCTCATCGTCGGCGCTCAGGTGCTCCTCCCTCGGATCTCTCGCTCTTTCCCTCGCCTGTCTCGCAGGCGTCGCTGTGCAAACGGACCTGCAGGAAGTCCGACTCCGCCGCATCTCTATTTCGAGCAAGCCGATCGAGTCCGGCCGCCTTATCCGTGGGACGAGCTGGCTCTCTCTCTCTCCCCCCCTCTTCGTACGGCTTACTTGCTACTTACGCGCTCTGACTGGGTTGTTTTGGGTCTGTTCCGCTGTTCACCCGACCCGTACCGCTCGTTGATTGCCCGATATCAGTGCGTCCTCTTCCCCCGAGTCCACTGTCGCATCTTCACCGCTGACCCCGCTCAATGTGATCTGCAGTGTGCTCTTCCAACGCGACCAACTTCCTGCGAGCTCTGCCAAAGGTGCGTCCTCGTCGAATCGCTGTCATGGCTTTCGCTGACCATCGCTTCCTTGTCGAACGCGCAGTGCGAGCACCATATCCATATTGAGGGCACGCTCGAGCCAAAGATGCTCTTCGCTCTCGCCGAACGACACAACATTACGCTCGACTCGTCCATGTACAGCACCCTCCCGGCTCTCGAGAAGCGGTTCGTCGCCTCCGTCCCTTCTTTCCCTCTCGCCCCGCTCAATGGGTTCGCTCGAGCAGATACCGCAACTTTGCCAACCTGGACGACTTCCTCTCCTACTTTAACAAAGCAATGGACGTCCTCCTCGACGAAGAGGACTTTGCCGTGCTCGCGTTCGCCTACATGCAGCGCGTCCATGCCGATGGACTCGTCCATGCCGAGATCTTCTTCGACCCGCAGGCGCACACGGGTCGAGGAGTCGCGTTGAATGTGGTCGTGAATGGACTGAAGAAGGGGTTGAAGCAGGTGCGTTCGTCCTTGACCTCCTCCGCTCGTGAAGCTGACTCGGTTTGGTCTGGGGCAGGGCGAGCTCGAGTTTGGTATTACGACGGAACTCATCATGTGCTTCGTCAAGCACTTGTCGGTCGAATCAGCGCTGGAAGCGGTCGCCGAGATGAAGCCGTTCGTCGAGAAGGG
Organism: Rhodotorula sp. ZM1; assembly: GCA_009806315.1. Classification (NCBI taxonomy): domain Eukaryota; kingdom Fungi; phylum Basidiomycota; class Microbotryomycetes; order Sporidiobolales; family Sporidiobolaceae; genus Rhodotorula; species Rhodotorula sp. ZM1. Next base: position 44,564 of record QYSD01000089.1, on the reverse strand, counting down.
AGACGTGATCGGTCTCGGTGCGGATTCGTCGGAGAAGAACAACCCTCGTGCGTGCAAATTCTCGCTCGACGAGGATTGCGCAAGCTGACGAGCATGAGATCGCAGCCTCCAAGTTCGCCGCCGTCTACTCACTCGCTCGCGAACTGCACTTCCCGCGCTTCACGATGCACTCAGGCGAAGAAGGTCCGGCCGACTGGGTCCGCCAGACCGTTTTCGACTTGGGCATCAACCGCGTCGACCACGGTTTCCACGCCGCCGACGACCCGAAACTCCTCGAGGAACTCGCCCACCGCGAGACTTTCCTCACCTTGTGTCCGTTGTCGAATGTCCGGCTGCAGGTCACGCCGGAGGGAGTGCACCGGAGCCCGATTCCGGTGTTGCTGGAGAAGGGTGTCAAGTTCAGTCTTAACTCGGACGACCCGGCGTACTTTGGCGGTCAGTCTGCCGTGCTCCTCCTTTCTCTTCCTCTTCAGGGCTGACTCCGCCAATCGACAGGCTACATCCTCGACAATTACCTCGCCGTCCACGCCGCCTTCAACTTTGACAAGTCTACCTGGCGACGGATCGCGCAGAACGGGATCGACGGGTCGTGGTGCTCCGACGCACGGAAGACAGAGCTGTCGGAGCGCTTGGCGGAGGTTATGCAGCAGTGGGAGGGGAAGGAGATTTAGAGCGGTGAAAAGGGCGTGTTGTGATTATCCTGCATCTTGGCATAGACTTCGGGGACGGAATAGAAGGGCTTATTATCCCCTCACGGATCGGGCGCAATGCGATTATCCCCTCAGGGAGCGGGCGCAATGCGAGGGTGAACGACGGGATGCGAGTATGCATTTCAGACCTGGCGCCGACGTGAAGGGCCGGAGAAGAACCGCTGCACGACTGCAGGGGAAAAGGAGGTCAGCAAGCGTCTGGGAGGAAAGGCGAGGAGGTTGACGCACTCCACACCTGCGCCGCACTCATCCCGATCATGAGCGCGCTCTCCATCATCGAGAATGTCAGGATCCGCCACTCGGTCGACCGCACCGTCGAGACCTACGCAACAAAAGATCAGCAGGACGAGGATGAAGAGAGCCGACAACCGCACGCACATTCCGATTCTCCCGCGTGCGGAAGTACTTCTGTGTCCGTTGGATGCTGCTCAGACTCCCGCTGAGCTTGTAGATGCTCTCCTCCAACGCGCTCGTCTGCTCCGTCAAGGCCGTCGGTTTGGCCGGCGCGACCGGCCGCGGTTCCGACTCGACCATGATGTCAAAGTCGACGAGCTTCTCCGAGAAGGACGACATATCGTTGTTGAAGCAGAACGCGTACTCGCCGACGTGGTGCGCCGTGAAGATGTAGTCGCCTTGTCGTTCGCGCTGGCCCTCGATGACGATGGTGTCGGTCGGGTCTGTCACCATCCAGTCAATGTCGAACGAACCGCCGGATTGTACCTGCGGGCGCAGAAAGGTTCAGCATCAGCGGATCTGGGCGAACACTTGTCGGAAAGAAAGGGCGGTGGGGGAGGAGCAAAAGCGCACGGCGAAGTAGAACCCGACCTGCGCAAACGTAGCAGCGTTAGCTCAGATCCACGTCTGGCATCCGCGGGAACGCACCTTCTCGCCCGCCTTGTCCACTGCCGCGTAGAAACACGTCCGCTGGTTCGCCTCGATGGTGGTCGTCAACGCCGACCCCACCGCTCTTGGCAGTGCCGACAGAATTGACAACAGGAGTGCTGAGAATGCGAAGAGCATCGCTGCTGGTCGTCTGAGCGAGAGGGAGGAGGCCATGCGGGGAAGGGACTCGTGCAGGGTAACAGGGAGGTGAGGGCGGGGACCTCGCTCGTCGGCAGAGAATGGCACTGCTCCGAGTCGTTCTACGGCAGCCTCCAGCGTCAACAGCAGCCTCAGCAGGCGGGAAAGCGGACGAGCGAGCGGTGTGGGCGGCGCCAATGAAGAGGACGACCGTGACAGCACCGCGTCAACGCATTCTCGTGAGCCAATGCAGACGTAGGAGTAATCAAAAAGCTCTCTTGGGTCACCAGTAGCTTCCAAGCGAGCCAATCTGAGCCGTTGCGCGTGGAGTTCTCCTCCTCCTCGCGACCGACACCTTCAACACCCTCGCAACTCGCTCGAATGGCTGACTTGATCCATGAGGTCGCTTGAGCATCTTGCAAAGGTCGGTTCGAGCCACCCCGTCGCCCTCGTTTGTTCCGCCGCCGCCGTCTTCCCCTCCTCGCGCCTCATCGCGCGAAGGTCAACCTTCGACGAGCGCTTTGACAACAACGACTCCCCCGCTGAGCTGGGACTGGACTGGCCGATGCCGCCCGTAGCTGGGCCATCGACGCAGGCGCGCGCGACGCAGCCGCTTCCTCAGGCGACGAACTCGCTCCTCGACAACCTCGCCCCCATCCACTCTCTCCACTTCCCGCGCCTCACGCACGCCGTGCAGCCCGACACGAGCGACATTGCGACGCAGGAGCAGAAGCAGGATGCCGAGCAGAAGATCGCGCTGCTCAAGAGCGTCCTTGGCGGGTGGATGCAGGGCGTCGAGGCGGATCTCGACAGAGGCAGAGGTGCGCTCAATGTACTGTCGGCGTGTGTTGCAGCTGATAAGCACCATCAAAGACCTAGCGGCGACTTCGGAGAACTTGGTCGCCCTCGCCTCGACGCTTCCCGGCTCCTTCTCCGGCATCAAGGCGAAACCTCGCTTCCTTCTTTACACCTCCCGCTCATCTCCCTTCTCGACTGCCCGAATCCCTCCTACACCATCCCTTGTCAACGGTTCGCCCCGCAAGGACGCCGTGAAGAACGGCCCGTCACTTCAGCCAGCAGCAGGCGTCGAAGGCATTCACCCAGAAGAAGACCTCGCAACATTTCTCGTCTGCCGAAGCCTGAGCGTCTCAAGTCGCCTTCAAGCAGCCCTCTCTGATCCCGCTTCCGAGGCTTCGGTCGACGAGACGGTCCGTCAGGTCGCCGAGGAGAGGGCGACTGCGTTGCGCGAACTGGAGTCGCTCGTGCAGGGCATCGTCGAGGTGTTGTGCGAGAGCGCGGTCAGGGTCGAATGGCGTGCTGGAGTTGCGAAGGACGAAGTCAAGGGTGGCGGGGTCGGAAAGGCGAAGGAGATCGTCGAGGAGCTCATCTGGCTCGTGCGCAGTGCGTTCGCCCCCTCGTTACTACTCAGATGCCAGTGAGCTGACATGTGCCATGAACCAGCCCTTGTGCCGAAGACTACTAGCGACGAGCAGTCCTACCCTCGCACTTTGACACTCTTCGAATCCTCCCGTGCGTATCAACCGACCCCTCGCTCGCCTTCGAAAGCCGGCTCGCCCGACGATGTGACTCCTCGTCGCCCCTCCCTCACCGTCAAGACGCCCCTCCACGCTATCTCGCTCGTCCTCGTCTCCCTCCGCGTCCTCCTCACCGTTACCGCCTCAACAGCCTACCTCGCAGAGTATCGCCTCGCCGTTCTCAACGTCCTACTCTCGAGCTGGCCCGTTGTGGGCTCTCTCCGCCCAGCCAAGCACGACTCCACGTCGCTCTCGCGCAGGGGAAAGGAGCGAGCGAGCGAAGACATGGACGTTGCCGAGCTGCGCAGGAGGATCGCGATCGAGTGGCTCGCATGCGTTCGCACGGTGCTGCAGCAACCGGACAGCGCGTTCACCGTCATCGAGATCGAGGCAATCAGCGTACGCGTGCTCGATGAGCTCAGCGATGCGATGCGGCATCTTCGAAGCGCTGGTGATGCGGGACTCTCGTCTCCACCACTTGAGATGCTGCTTGCCGAGATTCTCGCCCTGATGTGGAGGGCGGTTATGAACTCGAGAACAGCGACAGGACAACCCGGCGGCTTCGACAACCTGCAACAGAACGTAGCGGCGCTTCTCGCTTCCGAAGGCTTGCAGCTCGTCGATGTCTTCATGGAGAAGGTCGGGGTCTCTACCGAGCTTAAGACTACTGTCGGCCTCGTCCTCAGTCTCGCAATCATACTTGAGCGAGCCGAACCCGTCGCCTCGACCTCCTCCCTCCTTGAATTCCTCCCGCCCTCGGCTTTGTCCGCCCTTGAGCAGCACGTCGCGCGACTACGCACACGGTCCATGCAAGATTGCCCTGAGTCTCTCGCCGCCGTTTCGCGTACCGTCAACCGCGCCTTGGCAACGCTCAACGACGAGATGACCGGCAACAATCCCGGTCTCGACAGTGCAGGGGTAGACGAAGGTCCAGCTCGCAAGCGCCGTAGGCTCGGGGACCTGGGGCCCTCGTCAGTCGTTGCCATGGACGTTGACGAGGTGCCTTTCCGGACGCGAAGGTCGTCGAGCGAAGTCGCTGCGAGGCTTTTGGTGGTGGCGAAGGGTCGGGTCTCGGGTATTCTCGGCTCGGATGCAGCGAATGTCTTTGATGCGCCAGATGAAGCAGCGGAACAGACCGCCGTCCGCCTCATCTCGGCCTTGCACGAATCGACTCCTGCACTCGCGCTCGAGATAATCCGCACAATCGGCCTCCTCGGCTGCGCCCAAAGCGGCTGCCTCGACTTCCTGTCCTCCACCGACACCACCGACATCCAGCTCGCTCCGTCATGCTCGCACTGCGACACGCTCGCAACGCCCACCGACACCTCAGACAATCCTTACGATCTCCGCATCTTCACGCGCGAGCCGCTCGAAACTTTCGCTCACGTTGCGCTCACCGTCCTCGCTGCCGCCAACAAGCACGACAAGCTGCGAGTCGCGGTCTTGAATGCCGCGGCTCGTCTGATCCGGCATTCGGTCGTCGAGCACGCGTCGCTCGTGGGTGAGAACGACGCCCTGCTCCTCGCCGTCCGGCGTGAGCTTGAAGGATCGTCTCGCAGCGGTCGCATGGCGGCAGGGTAAGTCCAGGTTTGAGCTGCGCGATCGCATTAGCTCTTGATCTGACTCTCGGATTCCAGCCACGTTCTCGTCGCCATCGCACAAGCACGACAAGAGCAAGACGCTGGTGACTTCCTCCTTCGTGACCTCCTCAAGCCGGTCGACAGCCTGATTGCGCGAGAGAATCCTTCTCTAATCGAGACGGCGCTTCAGCTTGTCGGCTCTCTTGCGGGGTGAGTTACCGAGGTTCTCGAGACTCATAGATGTGCTGACGACGACTGCGCTTGGCAGGGCCGCCGAACCGCAAGGTCTGCTCGAATGCGAGGCACTCGCTCGACTGCTCCGTCTCCTCGGACACCGCAACAGCTTCATCAAGTCACTCGCCAAGCTTCAAATAACCCAGATCGCCTCCCGTCGCGGCATCAAGCCCTATGCGCTCGTCCAGCCGCATTTTGCGACCCTCAGTCCCGCCCTTCTGTCCTCAACCTCGACTCTCACGGCTACTCTCGAGGTCTTCCACCAGTCGCGCGAGTCGATCCTCCGCATCACCCGCGAACATACTATTCCCGGCATCATCCTGCACGACAAGCAGATACTTCTCCGCCAGGTTGCCGAAGCTTCGCGGATGACTATCCCCGAGATGCTCTGCGACCCGCCAGTCGCGTCGGCCGTCCTCGCATACCTGTACATGCAGCCGGATGACCAGCGTCAGCGAGGCCTCAAGGTGCTCATGCGCGAGTGCCGCGGCGTTGTTCTCGCGAAGCTACTCGAGTCGATCAATATCCCGCTCGTGTACAAGCTCGCGCTTGAACTTGGCGACGAGGACCAGATGGTTGCGGCTCAGGTGCGGCCGGCCTCGGCATCGTAACGTCGCGAAACTGACCTTTTCAACGCGCAGGCGGAACGCGGTCTCAAGGCTGTCGAGCGAGCACGTCTTGGACACGCCGCCAGCGCTCATATCGACCCTGCGCATGTACTCAAGAACGCGATCGTGGGCATCCTTTCGCATATGAATAGAGGCCTGCACGAAGCCGGTCACCAGCGACCTCTTCGCGAGAAGCAGAAGATCATCCGCAGCCTCGACGCCATTACTCGTATGGTCGGTCGGGCTATTGCGGGCTTCTCGCCTCAGGTCCGCAATCATGCGCATCTTCTGACCTGTTCCAGACTGACAGTCCGCGGCTTGCAGATCATGGCAACCCTGCAGACTGCACTCGAGCTGCCCGGTCTCCGCCTCGTCACCCTCGATGCCTTCCGCTCCTTCCTTCAATCGCTCAAGTTCAGCGACATCGGCGCCTTCGTCGGTCCTACGACCGCAGCGTTCGTCCGTCTTTGGCCCGACCTGACGAATCTCGAGCGAGCGTCGGCGGCCAAGACCATTCACTACCTCGTCGTCGAGAACGTCGACAGTCTCTCACAAAACGTCAAGGATATCGCCGATTTGAGCGGCATTCCCGAGCTGGCACAGGCGGACCGACGCCTCCAAGCCGCTCGGCGTGGCTGGTCGTTCTTCGACTGGCTGCGCCACCTTCTCGACCGCATCGCGAGCGAGAACGACGTCGTCACGTTGCAAGCTTTGCGCGAGCTCAAGGTCGTGCTGTCGAAGAACGTCGCCTCGATTCAGGCGCTCGCGACGGGCGATACCTTCGACCCGGCGATCGGCCGGCTCATCTCCGTACTGCTGTCCGCCGCAGTCAAGGACAGTCCGGAAAACGAGTCGATCCGGAACGTCGCCTTCGAGTGCATCGGGATCCTAGGCGCTGTTGACCCTGACCGATTCGAGCTGCCTCTGGTGGAACCGCCGCCCGTCGTTCTCGAGAACTTTGACGACCGCAACGAAGCCATCGACTTCGCCATCCGCCTCATCGAGGACCTCCTCGTCGGAGCATATCGCAGCACGAACGACACCAAGCACCAGGAGATGCTCGCCTACGCCATCCAGGAGCTTTTGCGTTTCTGCGGTTTCACCGAGGACCTCATCATCTCGCCGCAGACGGCGGCACACGTCGATCCGCTCACGCTCCACCGGTGGCAGAAGCTTCCGAAGACGGTCATCGAGGCGTGTGCTCCGTTGCTCAGTACTCGGTTCTCGCTGGCGAACGACCGCGCGATGCAGCCTGCGACGTTCCCGATCTACTTGTCGACGATCATCTACCGCGACTGGATCCGAGGGTTCGCCAACGAACTGCTCAAGGGCGTTCGCGGCGAGACAGCTGGCCAAGTCTTCGGCGCCTTCTCCGGGCTCCTGCATCTAGAGGACACCGCCGTGGCTCAGCACCTCCTCCCGCACCTCGTGCTGCACGTCGTCATTTGCGGATCGGATGAGGACCGCCTCAACATCAAGAACGAGATGGAGACCGTCTTGACCGACCAAGTTTCGCCGACGCACACCCTGTCGGAGAACAGCCGGTTGCTTGCGGCGCAGGTGCGTCTCGAGCCTTCTCAACGTTGCTTACGATGAGCTGACGAGCCCCAGCACAGACGGTCTTCTCGCTCATGGATCATGTCAGTCGCTGGATCACACTCGCCAGGAAGCGACTCGCCGATGCCAAGGCGCTTCGCAAGAAGACTAAGAGCAAGCCGGCGCTCATCGAGGCGAAGCTGGCGCAGCAACTCGGCGACGTTGAAGGCATCCTCCAAGACATCCCGCACGTCCTCGTCGGTCAGGCTGCGCTCACCTGCAAGGCGTACGCTCGTTCGCTCCTCAACTTCGAGTCGCACATCGTCGCCCAGCGAGCCCAGAAGGGCTCGGACGTCGACAAGGACTTGCAGGTCTACTACGAGAACCTGCATGAGTGCTACGCTCACCTCGACGAGCCCGACGGCATGGAAGGCATCTCGACCAAGATCCTTTCGCCGAGCATCCTCCACCAGATCCGCGAGCATGAAAGTACCGGTCGGTGGACGTCCGCGCAGAGTTGTTGGGAGGTCAAGCTCCAGCAGAAGCCTGACGACCCGGGTAACCACGTCGGCCTGCTTCGGTGCCTTCGCAATCTCGGTCACTACGGTGAGTGACGCATTTGCCGTCTTCGCAGGCCCCTGCTAATCGACGCCGAAAATGCACAGACTCGATGCGGACACACATCGCCGGCTTGTTGCACGGTCGCGGCGACGAGGTCGACTGGGAGCGCATCCTCGCGCCCTACAACATCGAGGCTTCGCTATTCGCTGGCGATTGGGACGCCGTTGAGGACGTCCTCGAAGTTCCAGGCGTCGAAGGTGCCGAGGCTGCGTTTGGTCGAGTACTCTCTGCCATTCGCGCCGGCGACCGTGACCTTGTCGAGCGCGCCTTCTACGAAGCGCGTGAACAGCTCGGCGGACCGCTCGTCGCCGCAGGTCAGGAATCCTATCGCCGTGTCTACGACTCGGTCGTTCACCTTCACATCCTCGACGAGCTCAGCATGTTCAATGAGCTGCGGGTCACTAGCACGAAGGAGCTTCCGTCCTGCGTCAAGACGCTCCAACACCGCCTCGACGCAACCTCTCCGTCCTTCCGAGCGCGCGAGCCCATCCTCAACCTCCGCCGCACCGCTCTGCGCCTCACGCTACCGCACGAGCATGCCGCCAAGACTGAAGTTGGCAATCTCTGGCTCGAAACGTCGAAGATCGCTCGTAAAGCCGGCCACTTCCAAACGGCATACAGCGCGATCCTCCAGGCGCGCGACTACGACGCCGAGTACACCTTCCTTCAAAGCGCCAAGCTGTTCAAGGCGAACGACCAGCCCTCCAAAGCCATCCAGGAGCTTGATAACCGCCTCAAGCCGATCCTCGCCCGCTTCAACGACAGGGATCCGAACGACCCGCTCATCTCGCACGATAAGCCTGGACCGATCGCCAAGGTGAGCCTTAGCGTTCACTTTCGAGCCCTGCGGGACTGACGTTCGCTGCGCAGGCTGCCCTGCGTCGAGCCCGCTGGATGCAAGAGGCGGGGCGTCTCGACCAGAACGAAGCGGTTTCGCTCTACAACGAGGCCACCGCGCTTGCTCCGAACTGGGAGAGCGCATACTTTTATCTCGGCCGGTTCTGGGACCGCATGGCGGAAGACAAGGAGAAGAAGCAGCCGAAGCACAAGCAGGGTCGCTACACCGGGTGCGGCTGCTCCACACCGTTGATGTCCACTTGCTGACGCTCTCCGCCTCATAGAGACATCGCCATGTTCCGCTGTCAGGTCATCAAGCTATATGTGAGGTCGCTCGCCTTCGGTACGAAGTACATCTACCAGGCGCTTCCGCGCACCTTGACCATCTGGCTCGAGATGGGCGAGCGGCCGTCCCTTGTCGAGCATTCTAAGAACCGCAAATCGAAGTGAGTTGTCCCAGCGATATGCGTCGAGCCCGTGCTGACCAAGGGTCGCAACAGCCCGCAAGCCGCGCTCGACGGCGAGGACCACGACCTCCTCAAATACTTCACTCGCTGCAACGGGTATCTTCGCAAGGCTACCGTCCAGCAGCCGCTGCCCGCCTACCTCGTCAGTCCTGTTCGCGTGTCGACGGTCGATGTTGCTAACGCCGCTTCTCCTGCAGTGGTTGACCGTCCTTCCGCAACTCGTTTCGAGGATCCTCCACGCCAACGACACGCTCTACGATGTACTCGAGCAAATCCTGCTCAAGGTCCTGTCCAGCTTCCCGCATCACGGCTTCTGGGCGATGGCGTCAGGCGCCAAGTCGAACACGACCCGCCGGTCGAAGCGAAACATGCGCATCTTCCAGAAGGCCAAGGAGGCTGCCGCCGCGAAGCATGCATCGGACGTTGGCGCGATCGTCGACGAAGGCCTGCGGCTGGTCGACCAGTTGCTCGTACTCTGCAACTTCCCGATTAACGGCAAGATCGACACGCTCAGCCTCAATAAGACGTTCCCGGTGCTCTGCAAGACGGCACCGTGCAAGCTTATCATCCCGCTGCAGAGCTCGCTCACGGTCTCGCTGCCGTTCGACGCCTCACAAGCTGCCGCACACAAGCCTTTCCCGGACAGTCTGCCAGTCTTTCAAGGCGAGTTTGCCCGCATGAGAGAGCGTTTAGCCCGTCGTTGACCGTCCCTTCTCGCAGACTTCGACGACCAAATCGTCGTCATGAGCTCGCTGCAGAAGCCGCGCAAAATCACGGTGCGAGGCGACGATGGCAAGTTCTACTCGTTCTTGTGCAAGCCGAAGGATGACCTACGCAAAGACGCTCGCCTGATGGAGTTCAACGCGATGATCATCAAGCTTCTCAAGAAGGACTCGGACGCTCGTAGTCGCAAGCTTAGTGCGTCTTGAGGTTCTCGTTCGGCTTACGCTGACCGCTGACTCCTCCCGCTCTTAGACATTCGCACGTACTCAGTTGTGCCGTTGAACGAAGAGTGCGGTCTCATCGAGTGGGTTCCGCACACGCTCGTCCTCCGAGGCCTCCTCAACAAGGCTTACTTGTCGCGCGGAATCGCCTCATGGGTGCGTTTTTCGATCGCACACCGGCGGTTCGTACTCGCTGACCGCCCATTCGTTGCAGAGTCCAGACCTCAAACGGATCTTTGACGGTATACGCGACGATTCGAAGCGGATTGGCGAGCGATTCGACAAGGAAGTCTTGAGCATGTGAGTATTGCGCTTTCGCTATTCGTCATCTCCTTCCTCATGCCCTTCGAATAGGTTCCCGCCCGTCTTCCACGACTGGTTCCTCGAGACCTTCCCCGAGCCGTCCGCCTGGCATCGCGCTCGTCTGGCCTACTCGCGCACGGCCGCCGTTATCTCGATGGTTGGCTTCGTTCTCGGGTGCGTGCGCGATGTTGTGAGCAATGCTACGTGTGCTGACCCTGCCACCAGATTGGGCGATCGTCACTGCGAGAACATCCTTCTCGACGCAACGACTGGCGAGACGGTTCAAGTCGACTTCAACTGCCTCTTCGACAAGGTGAGCGCATCGACTGTCTCTTACCGCTTGACTTGGCAGCTGACACGTCGTCTCGCAGGGCCGCACCTTCGAGGTCCCGGAGAAGGTGCCATTCCGCCTCACGCAGAACATCATTGATGGCATGGGTGTGACCGGCTTCGAAGGCGAGTCCAGCCTCATTCGAGCCACAAAATTCCGAGCTGACGTTTGCATCCCCCTCAGGCGTCTACCGCCGCGCTTGCGAGATCACGCTTCGCATCCTCCGCGCTCACAGGGACAGTCTCCGCTCCGTCCTCGAGACGTTCCTGCACGACCCGCTCGTCGAATGGGTCTACGTCAGCAAGAAAGTGGGCCTGCGTCCGTGACTAGCAGAGTGGGTAGCGCGGCGTGCTGACATCTTCCGCCTGGCAGCAACGCGAAGCAGGCACAGGTCCGGATCAGACCCGCGCGAGGGCGCTCGAGGCGCTCGAGCCGATCGACAACAAGCTCCTCGGCCTGCAGGTCACTTCCGACCCCGAGTCGCTCGTCGTCAAGGAGGTGGGCGTCGAGGAGCAAGTCGAGAGGCTGATTCGCGAGGCGAGGGACTCGAAGAACCTCGGCGCGATGTATGTTGGGTGAGTGCACCGTTCTCTCGTCGTTGCGTTGAACACGGTGCTGACGCGTCCTCGTTGCCTCGACAGGTGGTGTGCGTGGTACTGATCCTTTCCGCAAGCTGCTTCCCATTCCCGCATTCCTGCATTATACGCGTTGTCGTAGCACTACCTGCACTCAATAGTCCGTGTCGCATCGTTTACTAGGGCTGCGCTTTCGTCGCGAATTAGTAAGCAAGGAGAGGGAAAGAAACCAACCTCGCTCGACATCGCAGAGGTCTCGCCAGTTTTATACAGAACATGCCTTGCAGGCGAGCAGGCGACAAAAAGCGACATCATGCATCGACCTCCATCTCGCTCGCTCCTGCGCCGCTGCCTTCGGGACCTGTTGCGAGACCGCCTGCCAGGGGAACAACCTCTTCGGCGACGACAAGCTTCTTGATCTCTGCAAGAGCGGGTTGGTCAACACGACAGCTCGACGAGGCACAAAGGACATGGTACGCACCCTCCTTGGTCCACGCCGTGACCCCTCGCCTCCACTTGTAGTTGCGCTCCTTCGTGACCTTCTCGTTCGGGGTGCGGTAGTTCCGCAGGTAGTCCGTCTTCGCGGTGCCGGTGTACTTGCCCTTTACTTGCTCGCCCTCGATAACGCAGACATCGACGTTCGAGCCGGACCCAAGGTCGTTCCAGATACCAGCCTCGATCGCCTCGCTCACGACGTCGATGGCCTCCTGGCGCGTCATGTTCGGCTTCCAGTACGTCTCAAAGACTGCCATCGCTGCGAGAGAGCCTGAACCCATTGTCACGTAGGGGAGCTTGTCGGTCGAGCCGTGAGGAGCGACAGTGTAGAGGTGAGGGCCGGTAGGGTCGATGCCGCCTAGGACGAGCGCTGCACCGACTTGGCCCTGGTACCTGCGTCAGGTTGAGTCGTCAGTGCGCTGATTCGGACGCAAAGAGCGCGTGTGCGAGACGAACTGGAAGAGGTACTGCTTGAGCATCGTCATTGCGGTCGCTACGAGCGGTGGTCGCCCGGTCGAGAGCTCGTGAAGCTTGATGTTCGAGCTGATCATGTTGGTAGTGCTGTCGCCGTGGTCGAACAGGGTCAGCGGGGCCTGCAGTGACCGGCACAGCTCTTCATCAGTTAAGAGGAGTGGAAGGGAATGTACAACTCGGTGTCGGCCGCAGTACCGGCGCCGCAGCATCGGATGTGCTCAGAGATGTAGTGAATCTGTTCAGACGGGCGCAACTCGGTCAGCAAGCCAGTCCTCGCGCACCTCGTCCTCGACCGCGTAATCGGGAGGGTATAGTGTGGGAGAACGGCGGCGCACCTTCTCGCAGTTCTTGTCTGCGACGATGGGACCCTCTGTCGCACGCGTGTCTGCTCCCAGGACGATGCCCGACTCGTACACGACGCCGACGATGGTAGTGCCGGTCGAGGTGGCCTTGGGGAGGTGCAGGTTGCGCTGGCCGAGGACGCGGTTGCGCAGGGCGTTCTCGAAGGAGAAGCCTGCGTTTGAATCTGTCAAGGCAGCCATCTCCAGCGTGGTGCAAAAGCGTAAGCGGTGGGTCAAGACGGCAGATGACGAGGAGGAGAGGGTTGGCAAAAGACCACTCGCTCGACCACGGCTAGACACGCTCAGACTGGTCAGATACGATGATACCGTGGACTCGCTCGGCCTGCCAATTGTCCCGCCAGCTCTCGTCCTGTCCCCGCCCCTTGTTTCCCGCTCCCAGTCTCGCCCACTTCCCTTGACGACCGTCGAAGCACCCTCATCGACTGCTACGATGGCGGGCGACTCGGGGAACAAGTCACGAGTTCCATCGCAGCTCTCGCCGGCCATGATCTAAGACGCTTGCAAGGGTTGATGTGGACGGGGGACCTCTCGCCAAGTTCTGGGACCGGTACTGAGGCCAGAAGGAGGGAACTGCGGCGGTTGTCGACGGGGTATTGACGCTGGTGTCTTCTGTCGACACCGAGCAGGTCGAGCCGTACATCAATTATATCGAAGCTATGTGCAAGGTCGTTGTCGCTCATTCGCGAGGGCAGGGGGATTTGTTCGTAGGATATGGGCAACCTGGATAGGTGCGCAGACTTCTTTTCACTTCTGAGAGGTGCTGCTTAGCCTCCAATCGAGTAGGCAAATCGACCTTCCTTCGCATACTACTCGCCCTCTGCTTCGAGCTACAAATTCCCGTCATCTTCGGCGTCGTCGGCGAGTCCTCAGGCCACCTCTTCACCAACGATGGCATCTTCGAGCTCCCGTACGAGAAGGTCAAGGGATATACTTTCCTCGAACCACCCGTTGTGCTCCTCGATACCGCGGGGAGAGGGCCCGTCCCTTCATCCGGGTACACGGACGAGCGGTTTGCCGTCTTCCTTTCCTCAAGTCCTGCTGAGTAGCGATACGCCGAGCTCGTCAGTCACCGTCCAGCGACCTTCGCCAATTTCTCGCTTTGGCATCGCTACGAGCTCGTTCACTTCCTGTACTTCGACTTCTTTCCGCCGAATGATCTGGTACGGTACTGACCTATTCATCGTCTCCTCAGCCTCGCCACCGCTCGCTTGGCCGCCAGTCCTCCCACTGAGAAGGTCCCGTGCGCCCTCGCCTAATACGTCTTCCCTACCTCCCGCGGACCCGACGGCTCGTCGTATATCTTCACGACCTTGGATGACGGAGACGACCTGACCCCGCCCCGCATTATTTCGGACTTGAGTCTGGTCTCGCCTCCGGCCGACGTCCTCGAGTACTGGGACCGCCGAGCCAGCACCCGCAATCAAAATGATCCTCTTCAAACCTTTGACATCCCCGGACCCCGTATCCACACGGTCATTGACGGCTTCAAGAAGTAGCAGGGAGACGTTATCCACGACGGCGTAAAGCGGGTCGCTTTGAATTCGGTCGTCCGAAGTTTTGCCAATGCGACAACGCACTTTCGCCGGGCGCGCCGGTATCGGCGGAATATCAGAGGCTCGGCTTCCACAAGATCTTTTTCGAGATGCCGACGCAGTTCCTTAGCGAAGGCCAGCCTGCCGTCACGCTCATCATCCCCTCGGCGCAGCTGCATAAGCTCTTCATGGACGGTGTGCGCGAACTCGCGAAAATCGAGCGCGATCGGCTCTTCCTGCAGCTGCGTAGTCACCGGTGGCTGCTCTGCTAAACCAACCACATCTCCCTCGCCGGCTTCGTCACGGGCAACCTCGAAATTCCGCCTCTTCCGTTGCGCCAGTTTGACCCGGGCCGCGACCTGCCTATCAACATCGACTATGTCGCGACGACAATAGACGCGGTCGTCGTCCTTCCCTCTCGCTCCGCCTACGTCTTCCTCCTAACCACAACATCGAACACCCACGATGACCCCGCTGGTGGCATCGAGCACGTCAAGCAAGCGGTCGGCGTTGAGGTGTGGAGGTGTTGGACGAAATTCTTCGTCGTCTGCTCGACAACGGAGAAGACGGCCTTGTCGCTCGTCAAATCGATCAAGGCCAAGATGAAGGAGCCGGCCGACCCGAAGAAGCTCAAGACCTGACAGAGGCCTCCCAGCGTTTCTATATCACTGCACCATTCTGCCGCTTGCCATTACGCCCGATGACATGTCAGGAAGTGTCTAAGGTCACGTCGTGCGTGTTCGACATTCTCTTTCTGCCCCAGTTTGCACCGCTGACTGCGAGAACGGCTTTGAGGGAGGTGAAGACATGGGGGAAGCCGAGCAGAGTTGAGGAAGTAGACCTTTGCACCTGTGTTGAGATTCATGCTCCTCCTCCCGCACTTAAGCTACCACCATAAGCATCCCTCGGTATCACATCCATTCTGCGGAGCAACGCGTGGATCTGCTACTCCTTTTGTATCCTCCGTCCACTCGATCCCCCTCCCTCAGCATATCTTCATCTTCCTGTCCGCTCCCTGCGCTTGCAGCCCCCTCCGCCTCCTTCCTCTTGACAAGGTTCGGGATGAGCGACGACTCTTTGCCCTGGCGACCGAGACAAGAGACGCGCAAGGAGACGAAGATCCTCGCGCGCTTGGAAAGTCTGCTTGGGCGCTTTTCGTTTCGAGCGCGAATCGACTGGTGTTGAGGCTGCACACTCGTCATGTTTCGAGGTTGATGTGTGCCAGAGACGGAATCAGGTGAATACCGACATGTTGATCTGGCTAGATCGTGTGCCAGTGGGCGGGGACGATGCAAGACATCGAGGTAGGGTGAGTAGAACGTGCGGGTGCTCTACTGCAGCAAGGCTGAATGGAGGAGGCGAAGGAGGAGAGAGTCAAGGTGAAAGCGCAAGCATTTGCCAGAGGAGCAGGCGGCGCTCGACGAGGTCCTCACGCCAGCGGATGTTTCCATCGCTCACACGACGAGATAGCTTGAGCGTGGTAGCCAATCGGAAAGAACGTTGACGGGCGTTCGTGCGTACAGCGAAGCCGGACGGAGATAAGTCGCCTCGACACGCCCTCGTGAGCTGCTCAGTCGTCGTCACCTCGCACGCCTGCTCCAGCCAGATACTCTGTATCCTCGCGACGGCAAGAAGAGGGTTCAGGATGATGCCGGGGTGGGATGAAGCGATGAAGGTCACCGCGACGGAGTCCTCCGAGGCGGGCTCCGGCGAACCTGGTACAGCCAGCTGTCGGTTTCCTGTCGTCGCACGCCTCTGTGAGCACTGCTGCGGCCACTCTGAGCGACAGCGGTAAACGGTGCGAGAGAGACCTTCACGTTTCACGCTTCACGCTCACCTCTCCCACTACACCAGCTTCTGTTGACCAGCTGAGCCGCGAGATAAGACATGCAGTCATCTTGGAAGTGCGTACCGGCCGTCCACACCGCTCCCAGTGTGCACTGACCTTTCCCGGACACTCCATCTCTCAACCTCACCCCGCCTCATCATTCGCCTCGACGACAACGCCTGCTGGATTGATCCGATGCTGATCGTGCTCCTTACAACTGCTCCATACATACTCACCCCCGTTCACCCTCCAATGTTCCACTATCCACCGCTCTCTCGACCCCCTGCGCCCCACCTCCTCTCACGCCCGCCCCTTTCCATCTCTTGACCCCTCCAGATCCTTCGCCACATCCCTCCAGTCCGTCGCAGGACAAGCCGCCTCCACCGTCCACGGCGCGACGCAAAACATCGACTTCAACACGACCGGCAAGAGCTTGCAGAAGGGCTTCGCGACGTTCAGCCAGACGGTCAGGGAGAAAGCGGGACAGGTGAACGAGGATGATGTGACTGAGCTGCCGGAGGGTGCGTTGCGACTTCCGGAAGACTGTCTTCGCGGCGTCTTGCTGACCCGGCTTCGCCTTCCCGCAGAATACCTTGACCTCGAGCGCCGCGTCGACGGTCTCCGCCTCGCGCACCAGAAGCTCCTCCGCGTCGCGAAAGCCTACGAGGGCCACTACGACTACCCTGTCAATCTCGGCGAGTCGGCGACCGAGATTGGAGGCAGCTTGGCGCACAACTTGAGTGCTTGGGCGGCGGCGGCGACCAAGGGTGAGTCGGTGGATGTATCATGCGCGGATTCAGCCTCGCGCGTCGTGAGTGAATTGTTGATAATGTCTTCCGCCTCCTGAGCAGGCACTCACCTTCCTCAGCCGCAAGTTGCCGATGTGCGTTCTGCTGACCCGCTGACGATACTTGCTCATCCTAGCTGATTCCGAATCCGGTTCGTTTCTCGCACTTTGCAGAAGCCTGTCGAAGTGCAAAAGACCCTCCCTCACGCCCTCTCCCGCGCCGCTGCCTCGGGAGCCGTCGAAGTCGGCCCCGGTCGCCTGTCGAACGTCCTCAAGACGTATGCTGTCACGCAGGACAAGGTCGGTACGGCGAGGACACGGATGGATGAGGACATCAGGTGCGTCCGAGGCGAGGTTGATGAGCTGCTAGACGGCTTATTGCGCAGGACTGGCGGCTAATGTGGGTCGATGTTGTCGTGTGCAGCAAGAACTTCCTCCAGCCCTGGTCGGCGACGCTTAACTCGTCGATTCAGGCGGCGATGAAGGCGAGGCAGAGCGTTACCAAGGCGAGGTGCGTTGACTTTGACGCTTCAGGCGATATCTGCGAGCACAGCGGAGCTCGGTCCTTATATATTGTCGCGTGCTTGCGCACAGGGTCTCGCTCGATGCGACGCGTGCACAATTCAAAAATGCGACGGGACAGAAGCAGGAGCAGTCTCGCATGGAGGGTGCGTCCGGCTTCCTGCTTAAATCCCCTAACTTCGACTAACGATGTCGCCTACTCGCGCAGTCGAGGCCGCCGAGGAACACCTCGTCGAGGCGACTGAGCAAGCGATCAACCTGATGCGCTCCGTCCTCGAGAACCCCGAGCCAATCAAGAACATCCACGCACTCCTCAAGGCGCAGCAGACGTTCTACGCCGAGGCGAGCGAGGCGCTTGCAAGCGTGTTGGGCGAGGTTGAGGAGGCTGGGACTCAGGCTGAGGCGGAGTGGAGGTGCGTCTTCTCATCCAGCGCATTGGCAGCACAATCTGTTGTTCAGCTCGTTGGGCGTCGAGCATGTGGACGCGGTTACTAACGCCGCTTTCGTTCAATCTGAGCAGGAAATCTCGCGACCAGTAGAAACGCATCCTCGCTTCCGTCGTTCGCCGTCTTGTGCAGTACCTTCGCCTCTTTGCAGTAGATTCGCTCGCTCAATGGACTCTGTTCAACGCCTCTGCAGCGCATCTTGGCGCCGACTACGTTTGAACCGCTCTCCCCGCACCGCTTTGCGAGACGACCGACTCACCTACTCACCGCTTTGCCGCTCTCGCTCTCGCTCACACCGCTGTGCTTGGACTGGGACACGCTTTCTGGACTGCGATGGCTGATCACGGTGCTCGCGAGGCCAAGACGCGCTCGAGGAAGGGCTGCTTGACTTGTAAGTGCCGCTTCTTCATTCATCGCTTCGAGGTGCCAATTGACGGTGTCGTCCACTGTCAACGCTGCCGACCCTCACAACTTCTCTGTACTGCTCTTTGGACGTCCGATCAACCTCCGCCAGGCCGCTCTCGGCACAAGAAGTGCGACGAGACGCACCTCCCTGAACACGGCGGATCCTGCAAGCGGTGCTTCGACGGTAGCTGGGTGTGCCAGTGGCCCTCAGCGGGCGGCGGGAACTTGCGGACGTTCGTGCGAGGAGCGGCGAAGGAGAAGAGGGAAACGGTTGGACCTGCGAGTCTTGGACGGAGGGAGAGGGAGAGGGCGCTTGTTATGAAGAAGGGCGGGCGGAGGCATAGTATGGCGGATCGTCAGGACGACGGGATGAACGGCTCGCCGATCCATGGGGCGTCTGCCGCATCGACTTCGTCCCTTTCCCCCTTCGCCTCGACCTCCCTTCCTCCGATGTCACGCCAACCTTTCCCTCAGACGGCGTATCCGAGCCTTTCTGCTCCCATGCCCGCCTTCTCCATGCCTCTAACAAGCATGTCGCCTAGCGGCTACCCCGCCTCGACCTCCGCCCAACCCGACCTTGCGACTTGCGCTCCCCTCGCTTCCCTCTATAACCCAGCCGCTTCGCCTCCTTCTTTCGCCAATCCCGCCGCCACCCTCGCGCTCGAGACGAACGACCTCTCGCAGTTCTTCCAGTCGCTCGACGCCGAGTTTGCCAACTGGGACGGGATAGAGGCGGATCCGCTGTCCAGTCCGGTCGGTCCTGCGGGTCCTGCGGCGAACTTGCCGGACGCATCAATCCCGAGTCTAGGCGCCGATCTTGACGGGACGAACGGTGCAAACGGTATGGATGGGAGGAACGGGAATGCAGGACGCCTTGCATCCGACGGTCCACCTTCCGCTGTCCCGATCGACGATTCCGAGCCGACCTCCGTCCACCAGGACTACAACACCTTCAACAACGGGTTCTTTCGTTCGCTCCCGAAACCTCTGCGCGACATTGTCGTCCAGAAGGTTCACAACGTCGTTACGACGACGGATCTGGGTCGGAATGCTGCGATGGCGATCGTCATGCTTTATCGGCTGCGAATCCAGCAACAGCAGCGGCAGCAAGACTCGTCCGATCCGACCTCTGCAGACGGCACTTCGAACGTGGAACAGCAAGCCCACCTCCTCGCTCAGTCGAACCACTACTTCCAGCGGGCACTCGAGCATCTTCAGACGCCGATTCCGCTCGAAGCCAAGATGATCGCGATGCTCGACTTGCAGACCTTCCAGTTTGACCAATTTGGCGCGGCGGCGGCGAATGCGATGCTCCTCCTCGGTGAAGTCTGGATCAACGAGGCGCTCGGGTCGCAGCCGACGCTCGATTTGTCGGCCATGCGCGACCCGGCAAACGCGCTTCTGACCGCCATCGCCTGCACCGACTGCCTCTGCTGCATCTCAATCCCCGGCCGACGTACAATCTTCTCCTTTCCCGATCTTCCAGGCGACCCCTCGAACGACACGCCATCCGCCGTCGTTTCGGACGTCTCGACGCACAAACTCAACATCGACACCCATCTCGGTCTTCCCCTGGGCCTGCTCCTCTGCGTCGCAGCGACGACGAACCTTTCGTGCGACATGGAGGCGCTGCCGGACGAGTTGGTGCGGGTGAAGGCGGATGCGATTGAGGCGGCGATTAGGGGATGGAGACCGCCTCCTCCGTTGCCGCACGAGTTGGCGGATCCGGTTTCGTTCCATGACAAGGCGAGCACGGCCGAGATGTGGCGATACGTACGCGCTTGCCATGCCTTTTCCACCATCCTTCGTAAGCTGACTTTGCTCGATCTCGCAGGCCACACTCGTCTTCCTGTACCAAGCCGTCCATCGACGAGGTCCGCTCAATCGCGTGATCCGCGAAGCATCTCAGCAAATCATCTCGATCGGCTCTCGCATGCTCCAGCCCAATCGCCCAATCCCTTCCTCCCATCGCGCCGCTCCCTCCGCCCCTCCTTCCGCCGCCGCCTCACCTTCGTCCGCCGCCCCGAGCTCATCGCACGACTCTCCCCTCTACGACGACTACCTCTCCGCGCCTTCGACACGCGCCGTCCCGTGGCTCCTAGCGGGCACATGCGCGCTCACACCGTCCGACCGCGCACTGTGCCGTCAGGGAATGCTGGAGTGCGGTAAACAGCTCGCGTATCAAGATGACGTTGCGGCGCTGGAGAGGATATGGGAGGTCGTGGATGAGCAGGGGTGGGGAGTGGATTGGAGGACGTTGTTGCAAAGCGAGGGGAGGTCAGTGGCGTTTTTGTGAGCGCCTGACATGCGAGGTTGCGTAGATATCATGTTGTCTGAAGTATGAGCTGTGCCGAGTCAACGATGCGGAACGAGCGAGACGAACGGACGAGAAGAACAATCTTGCAAGAGAGGCGTCTATTCCTGCGCATCCCACCGGCACCCACGGCCTCGTCTATCTCCGCCTTATGAGTTCTCTTGGTCATTGGATCTGCGAGAAGAGCCCTTTCAGCGGAAGACACGAGGATGGTGAAGCGAGAGATTTGCTTAACCGCCTTGACCTTGTTGATCGCCTGCAAGAGGTCGCTCTTCAAGTCTTCGAGCTCCTCGAGGCCGATTGAAAGGCGCACTATAGGGCGAAGAGTTAGGGTATGAGCGGGAAGGGCTATGAGGGAGGAGGCAAGGCGGACGCACGGAGACGGGGGTCGCATTTCGCGTCGGAGATGACGCGCTGTTCGACGAGCGACTCGACGCCGCCGAGGGACGTCGCGTGCTACAAAATCCAAACGATCAGCGTTGGGAGCGAGCGGGAGACGCCGGTAGCAGAGCAGCGAGGAAAAAAGAGGAAGAGAAAAGACGCACGACAAAGTACTTGAGCTCCTCGGGGAACTTGTCCGCCTGCATTCTCTCCTTGAGCAATATGGAAAAGCAAGCCGGACCATCCTCCAACTGCTTGCCCGGTCCAAGCAACTCCTCCGCATCTTCCTGCAGACTCGTATGCCAGACTTTCTCGATCACACCTTGGCCCACCAGCGTAGCGAGCCAGGTTGCGAGAGCGGTGGCTGTACGAGCCTGGCGTTTGACGCGGATCGGGAGGGTTCGGAGCGATCGGAGGAGAAGCCACGAGTCGAGCGAGCCGGCGACGCTGCCTGTTGCCATGCGGTCTTCCCACCTGCATCGGAGTGAGCAGCGTCAACTTGTGAGCGAGAGGGACAAAGCGAACGCCAGGACGTACAGCTTGAACCAGTCTGCCTTATCGCGGACGCTCACGGTGCCAATCAAGGCGTCCGAGTGGCCGGCAAAGTACTTTGTGCCGCTGTCTGTGAAGATAGCGAGGTGGCTTCAACACGTCACTGCACTGAGGATATGAGAGCTGGCACTCACGCATGACGATGTCCGCGTCCCATTTGAATGGGTCCGAGAGAGGCGGAGGAGCAAAGGTCGAGTCGACGCCGACAATGCCGCCGACTGCGTGGGCCTTCTCGGCGTCTGGCAGGCGAGAGGATGGTCAATTGCTGTGCTCAATGAGGGCGAGAGAGAGGCGTTCTCACACTTTGCGATTGAGCGCGACTCGCCGAACGGGTTGAGCGGCGTCTCAACCCAGCAGAGAAGCTTCTTCTCCTTGGGATACTCATCATCGAGCTTGATGACGGTCTACGCGCGTGCGAGCGAGATGTGTCAGTGTTCCAGGACGAGCGCGGACGAACGAAAGCATCGAACGCACAACCTGGTCTTCGCCCCTCGTCCGCCTGTACAAGTCAATCCCGACGTGCGAGCCGTGGTAGCCGTCGGTGATGGCGATCACGTCTGGGCGGATATGGAGGAGGATGGCAAAGAACGCGGCGATGCCCGAAGGGTAAACGACGGTAGGGTGACCGATGACGGCGGCCAAGACGTGCTCGGCGCGCGTCGTGATAGGCTGAGTCTCCCTGCGGATTGACTAACGTCAACGAAGGGAAAGGAAATCAGGAAGAAGAGGAAGAAGGCTAAGCACCTCGAGTAAATATGGCGCGAAGGCTCCTGGGGGTCCCAGTTCTTGTCATAGTAGCCTTCATCCGCTGCGGCGATCTGCTCGAGGGTCGGGTGACGGAAGGTTGTGGAGGTGCTGGAACCGCGGAGCGCAACTCGTGAGTACTTTGTCGAGGACGGTGCGCGGAAACGGAGGAGCGGACGGACCTAATGGCGGGCGCGACCTCTGGCCCGCTCAAGTACTGGTCGGCGTGGATAGCCTGCGTCGCAAGTCCAGCGTGAGAGTGTGCAGCCATGGCAGTGACTAGCAGAAGGAGGAGAAGAGCGAGAGGGAGTCTTCTGCGAGGTCGATCAAGACGGAGTCGGCAGGATGCGGCTACAGCGGCAACTCGCATCGCAGGGCCAAATTCGGCTGCATTGCGACTGTACAGAGCGGTAATTCGGCGTTAAGGATGTCCAGACTGCAATTCGAGTGCGAGGGACTCGGGCGGACTCGTCGGACACCGGCGACTAGGCTATTCACTCGTCGACACGCTCCAATCACTCTCTCCCGCTCTTGCTGGCCTGCTTGCATGTTCAGGAGCTCGTTCATGTGGCTGAGATCAGTCATGGCCGGCCGCGTTGCTGCAGCCGCTCCTTTGGTCGTGAGCGTCTCTCTGGCCCCCTCACTCAGCCCAGACGGACAGCCCGCCGGGTCAGACGCGACAGACAAGGCTCACCACAAACCTGACGGAGGCTTCGTGAATCCGTGGGCGTCTTTCAAGGTGCGCCAGCCTGTGTTGACTTTATTGACCCTCGGCAACTGATGAGGACTTGTGTGCGGGTGTACTGCTCGTAGGACCCTGGGAGAGGTGCGTTGCGACCTTACAGTGTGTTTTATTGATCTTGGGATGCTGATGATCGAGCGCGTTCGTCGTGCAGGACCGTCGACCTTGTGGAACGCCTACAGGAGCTGGAAGAGTCACCCAGTGCGCCCTCTTTTTCCGGAGTTCCTTCTCTAGCATCAACACTAAGTACCCTATGTGCAGGTCCCGCCGCCCGAAAAGCTCCCGCGCCTTGTCCCGCCAATTTTCACTCCTCCCTCCTCTCTCTCGGCCGACGAAAGAGAGGCCTGGTATGCAGACCTGAAGGCGACTTGGCTCGGCCACGCCTGCTTCCTCGTCGAGTTCCCCGCACCGCCCGGTCAAGCGGGAGACGAGGAGGGTAAGAAGCGAGGGTTCAGGGTGTTGCTGGACCCGGTGTGGAGTCACCGGTGCTCGCCTAGCCAGCGTGCATTATGAGCCGTCCTTTCATAGCGTCTTGGAGACTGATCTCCTCCATCACTCGCAGTCATTGGTCCCGCTCGCGTCACCAAGCCGCCTATCCCGCTCGAAGAGATCCCGTACGTCGACGCCGTCGTCATCTCGCATAACCACTGTGCGCCTCCTCAATCTCTCTTCTTCCAAAGGCGAGCTAACGATCGCCCACGCAGACGACCACCTCGACATTGCGACCCTCAAGCATCTCTACTCCGCCCAAGCACGCGGAACTCTCCACTTCTTCCTTCCGCTCGGCAACAAATCCTGGATGGAGAAGACGATCGGGGTCAAGCCGAACGAGGTGACGGAGCTGGATTGGTGGGAGGAGAGGCAGGTGAGGTTGGGTGAGAAGGAGACGGGCCCAGAGGGGAAGGGCGAGGAGGGGGAGAAGTTGAGGGTTTTGTGCACGCCTTGTCAGCATGTGCGTTGCGCGTTCGCAACCTCGAGCAAGGACCCGACTGACGACGCGTTTGGGCAGTTCACCGGCCGCAGCTTGACGGATGTGAGCATGCATTCCTCTTGAATTGGTTTACCTCATGTTGCCTGACTCGCTGAATGCCCTCGCTCGCAGCGCAACGACACCCTCTGGGCATCATGGTGCATCGAAAGCAGTACAGGTGGGAAAATCTGGTTCGGCGGTCCGTCCCTCCTGCGTCTCCCTCGTCTTGCTTCTCCCGCTCACGCCCTTCTTTCCATAGGTGACACCGGCTACCGCACCGTCCCTCGCGGCGTAGACGCCGAAGGACTCGAGAAGTACGAGACGTGTCCGGCTTTTGCCGAGATTGGGAGGAGGGAGGGTCCGATGGATATAAGCTTTATCCCGATTGGCGCTTATCAGCCTCGTGCGTTCTCCGTCCCAAGCACTCTCCCACCTTCTTCGCTGACGAAGGTTGTTGGCGGTCTAGGCTGGCTCTTCAGTAGCGTCTGTCGAGAATCTCCCTCTCGTTCGCTTCTCTGGCTGACCACCTCGCTCGCGCAGGTCCACTGCTCCCCCGAAGACTCGGTCGAACTGCACCAACACGTTCGGAGCAAGAAGTCTATCGGTGCGTTTCGCCCGCTGCCTTACGATCGGGAGATGCGAGACTGACCGAAGCTGATTACGTTCGCAGGCATGCATTGGGCAACTTGGGTGCGCTTCCTTCTTCGCCCCTGCTTGCTCACGCTGAACTCAGGTGTGCTTTTGCTGCGACAGATGCTAACGCCCGAAGAAGTGCGCCCCTCTCGTTCGTCTCATCCTCTCACCTCAACTAACCGTCTCTCACAACCAGATGACCGAACCACCCCGCCGCCTCCGTACCGCATGCGAGAAGCACGGCATAAGCGAAGACGAGTTTGGCGTGACTGCTATTGGCGAGACTGTGAGGGTGAAGGTAGAGCGGAGGGAGAAGTAGGCAGGGAGGAAGGCGTAGAGTTTCCTGATTATTGTTGCTAGGCATTTGATCGGTCTCTCGTATGCGTGTGCGTGTGCGTGTGTGGGGTCTGCCAGAGAACGGGAGGTTGAGAATGGCAACGACAAGGAGAACGAGCAAAGAAACGGGAAGAGCGCGTGCGAAGAGGTGCTACAACAAGATGAAGGAGGAATGGAAAACGCATACGACCACAAGACGAGAGACCACACCACGATGCACCAGAACGACGCACTCACCACCCCTCCTCGTCGACCCCGAACCTGCGATACTCGACCAACCGACAATCGCTCGTCGAGTCCTTGCCCAGTCCTACCGGCCCACTGTCCTCGCGGTTCTTGCCACTCGCGCGCTTCCCAGCAGCGCCACTTGAGGAGCGAGGCGTGCTCGACCCACTAGGTCCGCCACCTCCCGCATCACTCGCCTTGCCCTTCCCCTTCCCACCCTTTTCCTCCGTGACAAGATCGAAGGCGATTCTGTACCATCCCCCGCTGTGCGTAATAGCGACCAACTGACTCTCCGTCTTCTTCTGCTGACCCGCTGAGGGGAGCGGAGAGGAGGGGATGTAGGACGTCGCTGCAGCGTTGGAGGGACGGGAGGGAGGCGGGTGTGTGCGTTGATTCTCTTTCTCGTGGGAGGAGGGACGGAGAGCGCGAGATGGTTGGGCGGAGAAAGACGAGGACGAAGTGCGGCGGTTGGACGGGTCGGCAGGCGGTGCGGCAGCGGGGTCCGGGGTGCACTTCTCTCTATCAACTTCCACCTGCACCCACGCACAAAGGCACACATCATCCTCAACCGTCAATGGCGCCGCCCGGCCTTCTCCCTCTCCCTTCGGAGCACGTGTAAACGGCGTCGCAGGGTACGGCGAAGGGTTTGAGAGGGAGAACGGGAGGCGCGAGGCGGGGGGAGCGGGAGGAGGGAGGCGGAATTGCGAGTGTGACCATTCGGAGGAAAAGTACTTGGGTAGGTAGGGCTTGAGAAGGGAGAGTTGGTTCTGCCGAGGAGTGCTGCGAGACTTTCGGTCAGCCTGGTAGAGAATAGCGTGAGTAGGAAAGGAGGGCGCACGACGATCCGCTGTCGGTCCCTCGCTCTGCCTGCCTCTCCTCCCTCGTCCGCTTCAAGTCCCACACATGCACCGTGCCCTTATCGCTACTCACGGCGACCGCTCCTCCATCCGCTCTGAAGCTGATCCCAAAGATTTGCGCCCAGTCCGTCCCACGTCGCAGCTCTTTGACGAGGTAACTCGATCGTGCGTCCCAGACGCGGACGAGGGTGCCTTTCGAACTGGCGGAGGCGATGAGCGAGCCGTCAGGTGTGGTGGAGAGGGCGGAAAGGGAGGTCGTGTGCGCGAGGATGATGGAGACGGAGGGGTAGGGGGCGGAAGTCGGGTCGTGAGAAGGGGGAGGAGGGAGAGGAGGCATGCGAGGGTCGAGGAGTGGGAGATGGACGACTTGGATCTGGCCAGGCTGGCGACCAGGGAAGGCGAGGAGTGTCGAGCCGGGCTTCGTGGCGAGAGCAAGGAGGCCTGCGGAGGAGAGCAAGGAAGTGAGCTTGCGTGATAGAGGCTGGCTGACTGGACTCACCCTTTGGGTTCTCGGTCGTCTCATACACGCCTTCCCTCCAAATTCCCGTCGCTCCTTCGCCAAGCACAAAGACGAGTACTCGGCGCTTGAGAGCAACGACGAGCCTGTCCCTCCGCGCGGCGAGTCCGAGGACTTCCTCCCTAAACTCGAGTTCTGCGATAGCCTGCTTCGCCCTGTCGTCCCAGAAGACGACCTTGTTGGGCGGGTAGATGGGGGACGGAGGCCCGCCGACGAGGAAGAGGAGGTTGCTTCGTTCGAGGGGGAGGACGATCTTGAGGGACGAGTCAGGAAGATCTGCGGGTGAGACGGACAATAGGTGAGTTCTGCGTGATTGGTGAGCCTGTAAGAGTGTGCGCGCCTCTCCTGGTCACGACCTCGAGCGGGTTCGTGCGGTAGACGACCCATCCGCGGGTAGTCGAGGTCGCGAAGAGGGACCCGTCGCTGTTGAGGTGGACGGCGGTGACAGGCGAGGGCTCGTCATCACTGAGTGTGTGTGCTGGGAGGTGCAGAGCCATGCATGAGCCTCCCTAGGCGTAAGTAAGCCAGAGCAAAGAGTGTGGTCGAGGAAGAGGGGGGGGTTGGCAATCTCCGCAATAGTCGCTCGGGCTGGACTGGCTGGACTGCAGTGGACTGCACTGATATAGAGCTGTACTGCCCGCTGCTACACGTCTCGCCTCGCCCCTCGCCACACTCTCGCCGTTCTCATCAGTTCATCTCGACAACCCCGTAAGGCAGCCGCCATTGACTCTTTGGTGGACGCTGCGATGGCTGTTGTTGACTCTCGTTCAGCGTGCGTGCTTCCACGGCCTCGCGAGACGGACGGCTGCCGCGGTTATCGCGGCTAGCTGCTTTCGACTCTTCCCGCTCGTCCACTTCGCTCAAAAGCTTCGCCTACTTGACTTCTATCTTTCATTCGAACAAACCAATCAGCCAGACGGTGCCCGTCTCGCCACCGCATCGTCACCACGTTCTTTCCGCCGCCCCACTCCTCGACAGCGCAACCATGCACATCCCCGCGAAACACGCCGAGCGCAGCATGCGCGCCATGCGCACCTTAATCCGCAACAACCCCCTCGGGATCCTCACGACCGGCCTGTCCCACCCCGACTACCCCTTCCTCCAATCGTCTCACATCCCGTTCATCCTCGTCGCGGCAGAAGACGACTCCGCAACGGATTTGGGCGTGTTGAGGGCTCATATGGCGCGTGCGAATCCTCAGGCAAAGGCGATGATCGCTACGGCGAATAGGGACAAAGCGAGCGGGACCTACGTACTCGATCAGGAGGTCCTCGTACTCTTCACCGCCGATCCGCACGGCTACGTCTCACCGAGCTGGTACACGGAGACGAAACCCGCGACAGGCAAGGTCGTCCCGACATGGGACTACTGTGCGGTGCAAGTCTACGGGAAGGCGACCATCTTGGCGGACGCAGCGGCGGAGCGGACGAGCGAGTACCTGCAGGGACAGATGGAGGCGTTGACGGAGCTTAGCGAAGCGAGCGTCGGCAAGACTGGCGATGAAGCATGGAAAGTCTCGGACGCGCCGGAACGGTACATCGAGCTGCACAAGAAGGCGGTCGTGGGCATCGAGATTCGGATTGACCGGATCGAGGGCCGGACGAAGATGAGTCAGGACAAGTCGGCGAAGGACGTCGAGGGCGTCGTCGCTGGGTTTAGCGGGCAGGGGACCGAAGCGGGCGAGAAGATGGCGCAGGGTGTGAGACGTGCGGCGGCAGCCAAAGCGGCGCAGTAGCTGGCTATCTCGTGCATCGCAGACGTTCTTGTATGATAGAGTTGGCGCGCGTTAAGAGTCGCCGAGTCAAGGTGGCTGCGGATTCTCGCTCAACTTCTCCCCCAGCTTGGCCACAAGCACACTCCAAGCCCTCGCCATCGTCTCCCACAACTCCTCATCCTCAACCTCCAACGCGTTCACATCATGCCACAACCTCCTGACTCTCTCCAACCTCGCTATAACCGTTCCGAGTTCCGTAGATTGAGAATCGAAAGCTGGAGGCGTGATCGGGTAGGTTATTAGGTTTGAGAGGAGGGCAGCGGTCGAGTTGGCGTGTATGTAGGTGTAGAGGACGGGCCAGACTGTGCGGAAGGGTATCGAGAGGGTGACGATCGGGAGCGAGACGATGCGGACGGTCGAGCCGAGCGGTAGGGGCAAAGGTACGGTTGGAGGTGAGGGCGAGGGACTGGGAAGGTAGCCAGAGTCGCAGGTGGAGGGATAGAGGCAGGCGAGTATCCGGCACTTGAGCGACCAGACGAGTCCATGGACTGGGACGTCCGTCTTCTCATTCGGGACGGAGAAGGTGATGCGAAGAACGTGTGTCGGGATTGGAAGAGGCGGAGGAGGAGGAATGCAGAGCGCTATCGAGTGGTCGTCGTGAGGGCGCGGCTGGATGATCGTAAGTTGAGAGGCTTCCATCAATTGAGGAGCTGTTGCGGAACTGTCAGTGTAATCTCGAGCGATGCGGACCGGTAGACGCACCCAATCCGTGGATCGCATCCAACGTGAACTGCAGCGGCGGCGCATCCGAAGTCCGCAACGACTCGCTCACCGACAGCCGTCTATCACGCCATGTCCGCGCATGCGCATAAGAGAACGCCGGCAGTTCAGTCGGTATGCGCAAGCAGCCTGTCGGGTGGAAGAAAGGCGGGAAGGGCATATCGGGCGGGGTTGAGGACGACCCGGCGTGCAGGGGGGACTCAGGGCCATTCATTGGACCGCTGAAAGAAGCAGGTAGATCCGATGGGTTGGTTTAGATGCGGGCACCGCGAGATGACGGAGCCGCTCCGTTGTTAGCGGGAAGGTGGAGAGGTGCGAGGTGGGAGCGCGGAGCGCGGAGATGCGAGCGAGGGGCTGTACGGTCCGGACTTCGACCGTTCCGCGTGTCGGTAGTTCTTGGAACGGGCCGGAGCATGACCAGGAGGAAAGGATCAGGGACAAGGCGGGAACGTCGGCGACACAAGCCACATCCGGCGGCAGGGACGCGACAGAGAGGATCGTCCAGAGGCCTGGTCTTCTGTGAAATATCGACAGTGAGATGTGGCCTGCAAATTACACGATCACAGTCGAGAGGAGCGCCGGAAGCCGGCTAAGGGAGGACAGCATGCTCGTGGGGCGAGCAGGAAATTCAGCGGGAGTTGCGGTCGCAACAACGCATCCAGGCGCAGATGGCCCCGCAGCATTTACGTCGTTTATTGGCGACGAGAGTGCGAAGAGATGCGAGACAGCACGGTACAAGTTGGTGGGAGAGCGAAAGGCGTCCGTTCGGACGCAAGAGATCCGATTCTTCTGCCACAATCCCGCTTCTCGCCCTTTCGCGGCCTGCTATAAGTGTACCACGTCGATCTGGACGCAGTCGCGAGCGAGGCGAGCGAGTCGACGGCTCCGGCGAGGTGGAACAAGGGTGACGGACAAATAAACGGGAGCTTGCTAAGCGGCGAGCGCGACGTCGCCGTCGGTTCAGACCAATCTATGTCTGATCGTGGCCCGCAGAGGAGTCGACTGGTCATCCTGGAAGGTGTTGCGGGCGTGCGAAGCGGCAACTTGATCGTGGTCGATGAGAAACGGGCGGGAGGAACGGCGGTGAGTGGCCGGGCGGGAGTGATCGGCGTCGATTGAGGCGACGTCGGCGCATCTCCTCGAGCAGTTCCAGCGTAGCCAGGCGGTCAAGCGTGTGAGCGAGTGGAGCGGCGCAGGACAACCGTGTTGACGCGTTGACGAGGCGAGCGAAGGGGTCCGCCTCATCTTCCTCGCCGACAAGCAGCGTGGAGCCTTCTGAGCGACAGCTGACCACCTTGCACTGGCAGTCGCAGTCCTCAGAAGAAGCAAGCACAGCAACAGGCGTTGGGGGCGACCCGATGCTCTTCCTCGTCTTCCCGCCAGTCTTGCCGTCTCCGCCAGGCTTCTCACCTCCGCAGGCGAAGTGACGCTCAGAGTCGGGCGACGCGCGAGACTGCGTTCAGCTGTTGGGCGAGATCGGGATGCCCAGACGCACATCAAGCGGCGGGGAGGGTTAGGCTCCCTCAGCTTGTCTCCTCAGGCCTGTACGAGTCCGTGACAGCAGCACAGATGCTCCGCCGATGCGGGCACACGAGCTGATCTGTGTCGGAGGTGTCCCGGAGCGGCCAGTCTCCGGAGCAAGCAGGATGGGAGGCCGGCTGGACGTGGTGTATGAAGGGGACGAGGAGGAACACGCTCCATCGCTGCCAAGAATGGAGGCTCGTAAGGGCAGGGCCACTCAATTACATCCCGCTGGGCTTGACGGTGTCGCTCTGCAACCCATCGGCATCTGCATCTGCGTTCGTCGGACTGAACGCCGAGACGAGCGCAGCGGAAGGGCATCAAGCAGGACGTCGCCGGTGCACCAGGCTCAGGCGGGCCGCGCTTTGTCGGCATACGGCTCAGCGAGGGATTTCAAGGCGCAGTGTACGGCAGAAGGACAAGGAGCGACTCTCGCCCGCCGATCTTTCGCGTCCGTCCACACTACGACATCGCTGTGACCCGCGCGCATTCAGTCCGCCGGCCGCCCGCAGGTTTCCCGGAGGGACACGCAGATGTACGCTGACTGCCACGACCAGCATGAGTGGCTTTGTCCGCCGCAGACGCCGTGTCTCGCCGCTCTCCCTGGCTTGGGTTAGCCTGTACCGACAACTACCCCGCCTGTACGCCTACGTTGCGTTCCACCGCCTCCACAACGTCTTTCGCTTCCACGGACGGAATGCGCTGCTCCACGCTTGCGCAAGCCGACAAGCGCTTTTGAGGAGGCTCGAGATAGGTCTACCCACGACGGGATGAATATCGCTTACGCCCCACAATTTTGCGCACTGGTCGCGAACCTCAGGACTGCACTTGTTCACGCTTGGGAAGGTGCGAGGCGTGGAACGGAGGGCGAACGCGGAGCAGGAAGTCAAGGAGGTAAGAGTTCGGCGCATCGCCTCGTTGAGGTCAGGCTCGCTTCTGTAGACCTTGCCGGGTTGCAAGGATTGCATTGCACTCGGGCTTAACCCTCACAGGATGCGACAGTGAGAGTCTACCAGGAAAGGGACTTCGCTCAACCCGGTTCGACCAGGACGACTCGCTTGACCCGCGCCAACTCGCGCTGCTGCCGGCTGACGAGGACGCGAACTGTGCTACAGGGCTCTCCGGGACCCAACCCAATCACCAGCGAGTCGTCCACACCTTTCGCCATCTCGTCTCATCCTCATCATCCTCGACCTCGAAGCGACGACGAGAAATGGCGCTCTCGTCACGATACACGACCGCGACAGCCTTCCTGGAGCACGCCTCGACAGCAGACTTCTTCTCCTACACCGTCCCGACATCTGCGCCCATCGACCAGTCGGCCCCTCCTCCAACTCTCGCACAGGAGGACCACGCCCTCGCGACTTCGACGTGGTTTTCAAACCACGAAGAGGGGGGCCAGTCAACGGGGTTCGTGCTCTCGAGGATCGTGGAGGATGCGTATACCCTCGAGTTGCGGTGGTGTGCGTTCAGCCGGACGGCCAGACAGGAGAGAGACTCGATGGACCACGATGGCGCGGGACACGCTTTTGAGGACCTCGACGAGCATTCTGGGACTCTCCCACCAGTTCGCTTCACTTTCCCCTCGCGACTCGTCCCCACCCCGTCTTTCGTCGTCACCGCCTCCTCGATCAACAAGCAACTTGAGATCTACTGCCTCACCGAAGCGGGGTACCTCTACGTCCTGACTTTCCCCCTCACGAGTCTGTTCTATGCGGTCGAGGGATTGGGATTGGGAGAGTGGAGCGACGAATACAAGGTCGAGAGTCTGGAGGGACGGATGCCGGTTCTGGTGCAGGGTGTCGACGAGGGTAGGTGTGTGGTCGGCTGTGCGGACGGTTTCGCGGTTTGTGTCGAGCTGGCAGAGGGCAACGGTGAGTCCGTTTCTTCCGTCCGTCCACTCCAGGTGGCTGATCCCGTTTCGGCAGACGCAGGACTCGTCGAGACGGAACTCCGCATGCCCTCGTCCTTCTCCGTTCGATCGCTCATCCCCTCCTTCTCGACTCGCAACCTCACCTCGCCAACAAAAGGCACCTTCCAGTCCGCCTCGTCCCTCGCCGCGCCCAACCAGCTCCTCTCGGTCGCCTGCGTCACGTCAGCAACCGAGCCCGACAGCCCGGCTTCGACGTTCGCCTTCGGCGTCACTAGGGACCGCAAGCTGCGCATCTGGAGTCTCGAGTCAGGCGCATGCTTCCGTGCCATCGACTTGCCGCGCGCCCAATCCTCCTCGAATGCCCTGACTCTCGCCTCTTCGAACTCGTCCATCGATTCGCCCCGAGCCTCGCGCAATGATTCCCTCCTCTCGCCCGCACCACAGGCGCTCGTCAAGCTCGTCCACGGATCCGACTTGACCTCTTACCCAGCCTACCTCGCCCTCTTCAGCCCCGCGTCGAGCGCCTCTCCCGCCGCTTTCATCCTCTACGGCCTCGCGACGGACGCCTCGTCAGGCGAACTGAGCGAGCTTGAGCCCGTCGCTGAGCGGTCGTGCCCGTCTGGCTCGATTGGGAATCTCGTCGACTTTGGAGTCGCGAGGATGGACTTGGCGGGCGACGCGAGCTGGACATTGTGGACTTGCTGGGACGAAGGAGGCGAGACCGAGATCCGCACGATCGGTGTAAGCGAGCTCGATGCGCAGGCTATCGAGACGGTCGAGGACGAGTGGGTTGTGGTTGAGCGCGGTACGGTGGCCAAGACGGCGACCTGGACAGCGGCTTACTTCGATGATCAGCTGCGTGACTCGCTTGCGTCTGTCGCCGACACGGTCCTTCGGCACATCTCGTTCCCCGGCCGTTACCCTCCCGCAACTCTCGACCACGCCTTGCAGCAATACGAGGAGCTCATCCTCTCGGAGCTCGAGAACGACGGCGTGCCAGCACCTGCGCAATTCGGTCTCGAGTACGCGACGCAGCTCGAGCGTGCAGCAGCAATCGTCGGGTCGACCGTCATCATCCAGCAATGTCCGCAGACCGGTGCCTTCCTCCACGACGAGTACAACAAGCAGCTCAAGATCGAATGGCTCCGCTTCGTCGCCATGCTCAACGAGTCGCGGTCTGTCGCCTTGTACCCGACCTGCCTCGCGCTTGACGAGGCGCGAGGAATCGCCGCCGTCTTCGGACGTGACAGCGTCACTGTCCCGATCGTCCGCGAGGCCGTCCACGCGCTGCGCAGCCTGTCGACGCCGCAACAGATCCTCGCAGCGCAAGCCGAGCCTGAGAGCCTGCTTGACCTCCCGCCCGCCCTCTCAGCCGAGTACACGCTTCGCTCCGACATCCTTCCTCTCCTCGCCATCATCCGGGACCTCCAGTCTCGGCTTACGACTAACAACCTGCGCACGCTCGAATCGCTACTCCTCGAGCAGATCAGGGCGCCGTTCACCGCCGACATGGAGGATACCGCGCTCGACCTGTTCGACAAGTCGCTCGAGCCAGCTCTTCCCGACGACAGCGTTGCGCAAATCGTCGCCGCGTTGAAGAGACTCGACAGCTCCGAACGAGCAGTCGACACGTTCCTCCGCCTCTTGATCAGCGAGCAGCTCTCACCCATCGCGGCGAGCGCAGCAGACGACCAGCCTGCGTCGGACTTGTCCAATGCCCTTCTCGCCGATGCCTTGTCGACGAGCATCGAAACGCGTTACGAGCTTGCCAAGGGTCTCGTCGCGGTGTTGCTTGTCGTCTGGGTCGGTGAAGACGAAGAGGCGGTCGAGGCGGACGTCGGTGTTGCGCCCGTAGCGCAGGAACGCCTCTTCGCTCGCCTCGACCAGACAACAGCCGCGGCCTTGACGACTCTGCACGCCCTCGCCGCCATGCAGTGGATCGCAGCGGAACTTGCTTCGCCCAGCGCCGAAGCCCTCACCGCAGTGCAAAAGCAGCTCGGCGCATCAGAGAATGACGGCGTTCTCGAGCGCTTTGGCGAGCTGCGGATGAAGGACCATGACGGAGCGGACGTCATCCCCGTGCCGACTTACGGCCTTCTTTCCGCCCTCCTCCGCACTCCCGACTTTGCTGCCTCTCTCCTTCCCGCATCGCGCTCCTCCCTTCCTGTCGCTCTTGCCTTCGCCACAGCAAGTGTCTTCCGCGCCTTCGGCATTCTCCCCTCCTCGCCCACAACTCAGCCCGAATCGTCGACCGCAGCAACAATCGTCGGTATGCGGCTCCAGCAACTCGCCTTGCCCGCACAAGCAGCGGAATGGGTTGAGCTGTGGCCGAAGACGGCGGGGATGAGCTACGTTCGCGGCAGGGCACTGCTGGACTTGCTGGACGGCGACGGTGCGAGCGAAGCCTTGGAGAAGGCGGCGAGCGGTCTTTGTGCGTCTTCTCCGTCGTTTTTTGTTGGTTCGACTGCTGACAAGTCGCTTCGCAGACGGCGTCGACTTGCTCGATGACGAAGACGACACGGCTGCGGCATTGCTGGCTGTCCTCCCAAGCGGAGTCGGCTCGTCACTCGCGCGCTACTACCAGCACGTCGTCTCACTGCACGTGCCGACCTCGTTTGACGCCGCCATCGCACGCTTCGCGCAGCTCGCTCTCGACGCGCTGACTGCGGAGGACCTGCACGACGAGGTCGCGGAGAAGGACATGTGGATCAAGCTGTTCCGCAGCTACGCCGCACTTACAGACTACGTCAAGGCCTATGAGGTGGTCATGGCTGCACCGCATCACGAAACGTGCGTTTAGTTCCTACGTAGGTTTAGCACGCTCCGTCTCACCCGCCTCTTCGCAGCCAAATGACCTGCCTCGCACACTTCATCTCGGTCGTTTGCGAGAATGGCTCTGCCTTTCTCCTCACGACCTTCTCGTTCTCCGGCCTTGAAGCCGACCTCGAGCGCAACCTCGCCTTCCGCGCCCGAAACTCGGACCCGCTCGCTCGTCCTAACTACTACCGCGTATTGTACGCGTACCACGCTGCGAAAGGTGACTACCGGAGCGGTGCGTCCGACTGCGCGTATTTGTGGCGTTTCCATGCTGACGCAGCGCTTTCACTAGCCGGCACCGTCATGTACCAGCAAGGCCGGCGGCTTGGCGAGCTCAGCACCAAGCAGCTCGGCTCCTATCGCGACATTGCGACGCTTCAGTGCCAGAGCTACCTCGCCGCGGCGAACGCCTTGTCACTCGTTGCGCGGGAACACGCTTGGCTCGCAGTAGTCGAGGACGACGCGTCCGAGCGGGTGCGTCCAACCACTCTCACAGCCCTTCGTCACCAAGCTGACCCCCTTACGCAGAGCCACAAGCGACGGAAGCTCGTATACCACATCCCAGAAGACGAGTTCGAGCCGTCTGTCGCCTCCCCACAGCTCGAAGTGCTGGATGTCAACGACATTCGCAAGGAGTACTGCATCGCTCTCTCTCGCCTCCAGCTTTCAGCCGAGTTTCCCGAGCTCGAGCGGACCAGTGTGTCTCCATCTTCCTGCTCTTCAAACTTGTCCGCTGACTTTCGCGTGCGCTCAGACTTCCACCTCGACCCCGACTCGGTCGTCGCCTTGTTCTCGCAAATTGGCAACTTCGAGCAAGCGTTCTGGGCGGGACGAGTGCTCAATGTCGACCTTTCCTCGCTCTTCGAGGTGATCACCGAGCGTTGCGTGACCTTGGCGCAGAATCCCGAAGGGTGCGTCCGCAACCTCGAAGATGATTCGGGATGTTAGCTGAACGTTACCCATGGACAGCGCGGAGGACGCCAGTTGGGTTGCGATGTCGAGCGAAGCGCCAGCCTGGGAAGGTTCGCTGTCGAGCAAGGCATGGCGACTACTCGAGCGGCACCTCGAGCGACACGACCGCGAAGTTGGCCAGCGATATCGCCTAGTTGTGCTCGAGCGGACATTGGCGCTCAACCGCGGCGGCAAGATTCCGCCCTTCTTGACCGACCACATCAAGCTGCACAACCTGCCTGCGCTGCTCCGCACGCTCATCAAGTACGACCGGCTCGACGAGGCGTTCACGTTCAGCTTGGAGGTACTCAAGGTGCGTTCTACAACTAGATGATACGGGCGCCACCACTGATCTCTCTCGAGCAGTCTGGACAACCCCCGACAACTCCCTTCTCAACGATTGAGCCTTGGTCGCTGTACGACCAGCTCCTCGCCATCCCATCCGGCGACTCTGCGTCTTTTTCGGACGACGTCCTCAAGCAGCGGCAAGTCGAGCTTCGCGAAGCGTTGAATGCACGATTGGCGGCGCTCGATAAGGCGGACAAGCAGGTGCGGAAGGCGTGAGCAGTAGAAGAAGCTAGCGTGCAAAGACGGCTTCCCGCTCGTTCCCGGCCTCCCTTCTCTAGAGAAAAAGGTGTGGTGCAACTGCTTGTACTGCTCAACTTCCGTGTACACATCATCTCAGGCCCACTTCACTCTGCACGCCCGTTGACCTGCTGCTGAGCCGCCCGCGCCGCCTGCTGAGCCGCCGCTGCCTGCGCCTGCGCCTGTAACAGCTCCCGCTGCCGCTGCTGAAGCATCTGCAGCTGCTCGGGCGTGAGCTGCGGAGTCTGGCCGTTCGGGAGCTGCTGCATCTGGATAGGCGGCGTGCCATTGACGCCAAGCTGAGCGTGTGCAGTGGAGGGCGAGCCAGGAAGCGCGGCAAGAGTGCCGTTCGGCGAGGCATGCGCGGCTGCTTGAGCGGCCATCAGTTGAGGGTGACGACCTTGTTGGCCGGGCGGACCTTGCTGCTGCTGCTGGAGTCGTTGTTGCTGCTGCTGTTGGGCAGCGGCTTGCGCGGCTGCCTGCTGCTGGCGAAGGCGGATTTTCTGCTGATCCTGCTCGGCACGGAAGACGGACCACTCCATCGGCGACCAGGTCGGGCGAGGCGGCAAGTTATGCGAATCGTGCATGCCCATGTTGACTCGTCGAGGAAAGCCGCCGGCTGTGAAGCGAACGGGGAAGTGAGCAATTGAGTCGAGAACCGCGGGACGAGGAGACGCACAGTTCTGCTTGCTCGCCGCCAGCTCGCGCTTCTTCTGCGCTCGCTTCATCGCCTCCATGATCGCCGCATGCCGCGCCTTCTTCTTGCTGCCGTCGCCGATGATTGGGAGGGGCTTGCCGGTCTTGTCGACGGGCGGCATCCAATCGGGCGGCGGGCGAACAATCTCGGTGCCGTCAGGCAAGGTCTTCTTGCTGCCCGGTCCGACGAGCCTGTCCCAGCGATCGTAGACATCCCAGGCTTCGCGGCGGTCGGGCGCAGGGCGGTGCGTGGCGACATTGAAGACGTGCGAGATGAGGTTCCAGTTGAACCCGTATTGCTTCTGCAGGGCGAGAAGCATTGCGTCCTCCTCAGGCAGCCAGAGCAGCGTTGTCGCGCGCAATTCTGCATTGGGTAGCTCGGCCGGCTTCTGCAACACGTCGCCGAGAACGGCGTCCTTCGGTCTGCGCCCGGCAAAGAGGGCGGATGCCGAAGTCGGAGCCGTCTCGCGCGGGTCGATGGGCTCCTTAATGTCCTCAATGAAGGTGCCGGTGCCGGGAGCCCAGTGCTGCTTGTCGACTCGAGTCTTGCTGGGTTCGAGGGTGGCGACGAGGAGCGGCTTGCTCTCAAGCAGGCGAGTGACGTGTGCGAGTCGACCAGCCCATGCGGACGAGTCTTCGACGCGGCGGTCGAGGGAGGGATCGCTTGCGACCGTAAAATCGGAGTAGAGAGGGAGGTCGGGGAAGAGGTTGGTAAAGTCGTAGTCGAGGAAGGGGTTCTCGTCTGAAGGCAAGCTCGCCGCCTCAACTGCCGCCTCCTGCAGAGCATCAAGGACGAGCGGGTCGACGACGGTGTCGTCGTGCGGGGCGTCGAAGATCGGTCGGCGGAAGGTAATGAGGTTTTGGACGTGCCGAGCTTGTGCATCCGCACGCTCGGCCGCGAGCTGCTGAGCCTGCGAGCGTGATATGCCTGACGTCGACGGCGCAGGCGTCGCTTCGTTGACGGCACTGCCGCCAGCTTTGCCTGCCCCAGGCGCCGCATTCGCGACGGGCACAACGGGATTCGCCGCCGTCGACTTCGTCATCGAGTTGCTGGACGAAGTCGCCGCCGCATCCTCGCCGGAAGCTGGTGGCGCGTCGTCCGCTTCGCCGTCCGCATCCTCCTCGCCAACCGCATCCACATCCTCCGACATCTCGCGCTCCTTTCCCTTCCCCTTATCCGTCTTCTTCACCTTCACGTCCTCCACCTCGTCACCCTGCTCCGCCTCGACATCCATCCTCTCCTCATCCGGCATCTCGCCCCGCAACTGCGCCTCGACCTCCTCGTCGCTCAATCGCCGCGGTTCCCGTACCTTCACTCGAAGCATCGGTCGGTCGTCTTCCGACGCTCGAACGTATGTGTGACATGCGCGAGCGAGCTTGTACGCGGTTACGACTTTCCAGCGCGTCTCTTGACGGAAGTCGATTTGCATCCATCGCTGCGGGAAAGGAGAGCGTTAGTTACGATATCGGAAGAAATCAGCGAGCACCCGTACGCACCATCTCATCAAGCACATGATCCCAGTGCGCCTTCGGCACGACCCCCGTCCTCTGCTTCTTCGGCTGCCTAAAACTCCACTTCCTCTCCGCCTTGAGCTGCTCGATCCGCTCAAAAGCCCTGATATACCTCATCTCGTCCGTTCCAACCTGCCACTCGTGCGTCGTGAGCGCGTTGTGTACGCGCTTGCCGGGGCCGAGGAAGGTTTTGGCGCCCATGTGTTGGGCGCGGACGTGGAGTTTGTATAGGTCGGGCTGGACGAGCTGGGAGGAGGAGGAGGGGGCGGTGGATTTGGACGCCTTCTTGTTGTTTGAGCGGAGGAGGAGGGCGGTGTTTAGTCGCCGGCGGAGGATGTCGTAAGGAACGGGTGGAAGAGTCGACGCGTAGTCTGAAGAGATCTCCTCGATGCCGAAGAGTGAGGTGTAAGGCGGGACAGGGACGAAAGGAGGTCGAGCTACACCGGCTGCCGCCGGAGTCGTCGCAGCGTAAGTCTGCTGAGTCGCTTGCAGGAGATGGGGAGAGACGGTCGCTGGTTGTTGTGACGTCGAGGGTGCGGGGGAAGGTGAGACGGCGGTGGAAGAAGGTGCTGAGGGAGCGGTGAGGGAGATCTGCGGTTGCGGAGTCGTCGCGGCGGTATCGGTCTCCGCTCGTGCAGCAGTTCCGTTTGACGCGCCTGTGGTCGTGACCGACACGCCTGGAGGTGCGAGAGCCTCTGCGACAGCCATCTCCTCGTCCTCTACCTCCTCGCCTTCCGCATCCTGGTCAGAATCGTTCACGACATCGCTACTAGGCAGAAGTTCCGCCGGGGTCGCGGGTACTACTGGTCGAGCAGTTGTTGTGTGCGAAGGAGGAGGAGGACTGGGAGAGAGGGGAGGAAGGGAGAGGTCAAGTTGCTGGAGACTGTGGGGCCGAAGGGTTAGCAGACGCCGAGCGGGCTGTGAAACCGCCTTGCGCACCTCTTCGCGTCGCTGAAGCACTGCTCCAACTGCTCGAGCCTCTGAATCGTCCCTTCGCCGAGATCAGCTCCGTCTCCCAGCTTTCGCCGTTTCCGCCCTCTCAAGCCAGCCTCGAACTCGACATATCGCCCCTTGTCTTGCACCGCGACTAGCAGGTCCGCTAGTTGTTCTTCACGAGTCGCTACAAGCGCGCTGCAAGCACCAAATCGCGAGTCGAGTGAGTAAGGTCAGCAAACACGCGCGAGAGGGCCGTAGGAGAGCGCAAGCCGACGCACGCCAACCTCGCCTCTTTTGGCTGGATCGCGTGACTCCGCAGGGTCATGTACTCCGCCTCTGTCCGACCCTGTGCACAAAGAAGCCTCGGGCGGCGTCAGCGTACGCGTTGGCGTCTTTGGACACCAGTAACACGGGGTGGATGCAGCAGGCGTTAACGCACGTCCGCGGCTTGGCTGGCGGGCGCCATGGCCTATTAGAGAACCTGAGAACGTGACTGGGCCAAGCCTGGCAGTGTGAGCGTGTGAGGAAAGGCGAACCCTCCCTCATCAGCCACGACTTTGCTCCTCGTCAACCTCGAATGCTCGCAACAACCGCTGGGCGGCTAACCGGGGCCCAAGTGCTGCTGAACGGAGCTCTTATGTGTTTGCTACCGCGTCGCCTTCCCCCCGCAAGTCGCGGTTCAACCCAGGTGCTGCTGCTCGCTTGACCCTTCTCGTCGAGTTGCTACTTGCTCCTCCTGCTCCCGGGCACGACTCGGTTGGCGCCACTCCAAGGTCGCTCTTCTCGCAACGAGGCAAGCGCTGTTCTTTCGGACCATTCCTTCGTGCTCACTCCGTCGCCCTCAGCCAAGTGCGCTCGCTCGAACTGCACAAGACGGCCAGTTGCGCCCGAACGTGCTTCGTTGCAGCGACGGACTTGTTGTCATTTCTATCTACGGGGGAACGGATTTTTCAGAAGTCGAGGTACAAACGCGAGAGAGGGAGGGCAGGGTGGGACATCAAGCTTAGTACGAGAACGTCTGCGAGAGGGGGAGGTTACGACTGCTCGTGCCGACGCTGACCTTGAAGTCGCCCGAGGGAATGATCCATCCTTGCTTCTCGACCGACCAGACGGCAAGGTCCTTGTTGCGGAGGTCGAAGGAGACGTCCTGCGACTCGCCAGCCTTGAGGAGCGGCTTGGCGAAGCCGCGGAGGTTGTGAATGGGCATCTTGTTCGGCGTCGAGTCGGGGTAAGTGAGGTAGAGCTGTGGGACGAGCGAGGTTAGCGGCGTGCAGAAGCGAAGGAGGCAAGACCAAGGCGTACCTGTGCAACCTTGGCGCCGTCGACCGAGCTGGTGTTCTTGACAGTCGCCTTGACAGTGTAGACGTAGTCGTACAAGCCGGAGACCTGCTTGTTATTGACGAAGAACTTCTCCTTCGTCTCGCGAACTGCGGGAGGGTTCGCCTTCTTGTTTTGGTAAAGCGAGAGACCCGAGACGTTGAACCTGCCGGCGCAGAATTGTCAAAACTCGTCGTCGATGCTGTACTGGTGAACGCAAACGCACGTCGTGTACGACTGGCCGAAGCCGAACTCGAAGAGCGGCTCAATGCCCCGCTTGTCGAACCACTACGATCGCAGCGCGTCAGTATCGTCGCCTGTCGCCTGTGAAGGCATCCAGCGCACCTTGTAGTCAATGAAGACCCCCTCGGTAAAGTTGGTCGTCGGATGGACGACGTAGTCGCCGTGGTAAATCGCCTCCTGGTCGTAATCGCTGATGTTTTTGGCGATCGTGAACGGCAGCTTGCCCGAGGGGTTGACGTCTCCGAAAGCGACGCGAGCCATGGCCGTACCGCCCTCCTGGCTGGTGAAGTACGTGAAGAGGACGGCGGTAACGTTGACATGGTCGATCCACTGCGACATATCGACAGGTCCCGGGGCGGTGACGACGACGATCGTATTATTGTGGCGGTCTGCGACGTAGTTGATCAGGTTGTCGCCGTTGTTGCCGAGCTGTTGAGGAACGAGAAGGTCAGCTTGCTATGTCATATGAAGTTGGACTCGACACACAGTCAGGTTGACGCGGTCGTATCCCTCGGCGCCGATAGCGTTGACGAAGACCATCGTAGCGTCGGCGTAGAGGAGCTTCTCGTCGAGGATCGAGGTGTTGGAGCGAACGGCATTGGGGACAACGCCGACGTGAGGGTCGCTGCGACGCCTCTAGGTCAGCGCTCGGATTCACATCGCAAGGAAAGAAGACGCACTCGTAGTAGTAGCCGTCAACGAACACAGGGCGCTTCTCCTGCCTGCCGCGCGAAACGAAGGCCGAGAGCGGGTCGACGGCGTATGGCTCCTCCGAGGTACCGCTGCCGAACCCGTCGCCAAGGAAGCCCTCGACGATGAGCGACGGGGTGCCCGCAACGATGGGAATGTTGCCGAAGATCCCGAAGCGACCGGGAGCAGCGCCGGAGCCGACGACTGCGTCGAGGAGAGATTGGCGTCCAGGAGGAGCGAAGGAGAGGAGCGGCCGCAAAGAAGGAGATTAGCTCTTCGTAGACAGAAGTGCCGAATCAAGCGCTCAGTACGCACGGATGAGATCCGTGGGCTTGCCAAGCGGAAGACCAAGGTTCGAAGTCTTGTCGTTCTTGAGAAGGGTGATGCCGTCTTCGGCGACCTTGCGGGCAATGTCGGCCGCCTCCTGGCTCGCAATGTAGCGGTCGTAATCGACGGCCGGGAGGGAGGACTGGTTGAGGGCGAAGTAGGGGACGAGCATGCTGCAGGACCGGGAGGAAGTCCGTCAGACGGCTTGAGCAACGACGGAAGGGAGCAACATGCTACGCACCGGACGATCTTGTCTTCAAGAAGAGCCTCGGGAACGGTGCCGTTCTGGACAGCCGGCGCGAGCTCGGTGCCGAAGAGGTTGACCGACGGCCTGAGGAAAGCGAGGTTAACGAGCGTCTCTCGACAAGGACGGACAGTATCAGGGCACTCGGAAGCCTCGACGTAGTCAGTGCCGTTGAGAGCGGCGCCGAGCGTCGTGTGGCCGGCCTACCAGTCCTGTACCGACGGAATGCCCGGTCACTGCCAGTCAGCTGCCTATCCGCCTTCGTCGACAACTAGGTATCGCTGGTGGCTGCCGGAAGTTCACGACGACTCACCGTAACGACAAAGCCAGGGAAGGCGAGCTACGACCAGAGAAAGATCAGCGGAGACGCCGAGAAGGGCGGAAAGAGACGCCGCTCACCTCCTCCTTGAGGATGTCGATGAGGAGTTCCTTGTTTTCGCATGCAGCGGTACCATTGAGTAAATTATAACTGCACATCACCTGAGTTCTGAACGTTAGTGAGCATCGCGGAGGCAAGGACGAAGCGCAGGAAGGAGACAACTTACCCCGCCCGCTCCAGCGCGAACTGCCTCCGCGAAGGGCGCGATGGACAGCTCGCGAGCAGTCGCCTGGTCGATGATCGAGTCGATGATGTGGTCGAGAGGTCCAGCAATGTATCCAGTGTCGGCGAGACCCTGGCGAAGATACTCCTGCTCGTCTGCGAGGATCAAGGTCGGCGAGGTCAGCCCTTTGATTCTCGCCACC
Organism: Rhodotorula sp. ZM1; assembly: GCA_009806315.1. Lineage (NCBI taxonomy): Eukaryota > Fungi > Basidiomycota > Microbotryomycetes > Sporidiobolales > Sporidiobolaceae > Rhodotorula > Rhodotorula sp. ZM1. The sequence goes on along the minus strand of QYSD01000089.1, from coordinate 1,191 downwards.
CAAACGGCATCAAAAAAAAGCGATGCGCACTGCCGTAGAAGTGCTTGACGAGGCCAGTCACGCCCTTCTTCTGGAAACCGTCTACGGTGAGGCGAACGGCTTCTCCGGCAAGGTAAGGCTCACTCGAGAAGCCCTCCCAATTGCGACCGCCGTATACGGACCTTCCCATCGGCCCAACGACGATGGAGAGAGGGACCTGTGCGCCGACTTCGGCGTACTCCTTGCCGATCGCGAGGGCGCGCTCGTGGATCAAGTCGCGGTCCCAAGTCGCAGACGCGGTGACCTCAGCCGGGAACTGCGTGCTGTAGCGGCTCTGGCGGACACCGGTAGGGCCGTCGGCGAAGCAGATGCCCTCATTGATACCGGCACTCGGGAGAGGGAAGGTGATGCCTGCGCATCCGCCGTAGGGAGTGTTGACCGAGAAGCCGCGCAAGTCGGTGAAATTGATCTATTACGACAGAGACGAGTATGAGCGCTGTCGACGGAGAGGAAAGAATGGAGAATGGGAGCAGGCGCTAGGGAGAAAGGTCTGCCAACGCACCTTCTGGTCAAAAGTCAATCCACCAACGACCTCCTTGGCCTTGTGGAAAGTGTCGAGCCACTTCTGGTTTTGGAAGCCGTCGCTAGTGAGGATACCCGTGCCCGCAATCGACGAGGCAGGCGCAGACCTGGCGGACGAGGGAGCAGTCGCTGGGGCGGCCACAGCCGAAGCGGCGGTGAGCGTGAGGGCGATAGACGTCCTCGTAAGCATGTTTTCGGTCGTTCCTTAGCGGGCGAGGCGAGTGGTGCGGACGAAGCAGAGAGAGCGGGTCGTTCCCTCTCTCCTCCTCGACTTTCTGAAGACTCCACGCCGTCTCCACCCGGTGCGCCGCAGGTCCGTAAGCTGGGGCTGACTTCCTCCACTCGCTGATTGCAACGCACATGGCCCACAAGCGATCGAATGTCGAGAGTGCAGTCAAAAGGACGCTAGCGAGAGGAGGCAGACATTACGAGCGGGAAAATCTAAGCCCGAACGCCGGCGAGAGTAATCGAGCTAAGCGAGCACTACAGATGCTGTAGATCTACATGTCGTAAGGCAGAGCCGAGACGCATCGATGTGCTTGTGGAGCGCGAGGTGTTGGGGAGGAGTGGAGCGGTGTGGGAAGAGCGGTGCGCGCTTGGGATTGCTTTGGGACGTCTCTGTGCTGGTTT
>QYSD01000088.1:0-69757 GCA_009806315.1 Rhodotorula sp. ZM1 | reverse complement strand
ACCCTAACCCTAACCCTAACCCTAACCCTAACCCTAACCCTAACCCTAACCCTAACCCTAACCCTAACCCTAACCCGACACTCTCGACGGACGACTGTGCGCTACACGTTCGCAAGAAAAAAGTGGAAGGGCGACGACGTGTCGCTCAACACTGGCTCGACGACGACGAGACTGCAAGGACCAGAGCATATTGCAACTGGTTTGTCCCGTCAGCGTGAGCGTAGGGAGCAGTAATACAGAACTACACACCTGGTTTGTCCTGTCAGCGTGAGCGTAGGGAGCAAACCAGGAAGCGCCCGCCCGCGCTCGCCATCACCCGACCGCCACGTATCCTCCGCTAACTCCGCTATCTCCGTGGTAAGACCGTTCGTCTTACAGTTGTCGCTCTTCCAGGGGGCAGGCGACAACAACAGGTGTTTTGATTGCAAACATGCAAAATAATGATGCGATGAGAAAGATGCAAGAGTGAGCAAGAGTGAGCTAGAGCGCCCTAGACAGACACCAGTTCCTCGGCAAAGATGGCCAAGTCGATGACCCGCAACTCGCCCCTCCTCCGGCCGTCGCTTGTCGTTCGCCTCATCTGCTCACCAGTCCAGAGCGAGCTGATTCCGTGCGTAAAGGCGGCAATCTCGACGTCCCAGCCACGGTCAAGTGCGCGGCGGACACAGCCGAGGAAGCCGCCGGGATTGTACTCGGAGGAGTTAGCATCGCCGGTGACAATGACGAGGACAGGGCGGTCGCGTGGCGGATGTCGGGGGACGAACTGAACGACGGCCCGCGGTTTCGGCGCGGCGGGAACGATCTTGGTCGCCGCTGGAGCCGTCTTCGGCGGAGCGGGCGTGATCTTTGGCGGAGCGGGCGTAATCTTGGGCTGGGCGGGGACGAATTGGTGGTGCAAAGGCGCGGTAGCCGAGGGAGTCGGCTTTGTTGACTGCGAGCCGGTGAGATAGGTGGAAGAGGGAAGGAAGCGGGGCGTGACGACCACGGACTCGTTCGTGGCGGAGGTAGAGGTGGTATGGGCTTGTGCCGGTGATGGTACGGCGGTGAGAGGGACAAATGGCGGAGTGTCGGTTGGCGCGGCAACTGCAGCAGCCGAGTCGGTCGTACCCACATTGTTAACTTGCGGACCGCTGTCGCATGCTTGCGTTTCCGCCATCGACACATCGCCGTTCTCGTCCTCCTTTTCCGGTTCTGCCACTCCCCAGCTGGACGTCGCCGTATCGTCAGCTGCCGCAGCGGCGACGGACTCTGACGGCCCCTCCGCCGTGTGTTCCGCCGGCTCGACAGGCGGCGGCGAGTTGACGGCATCAGCCATTCCGCTAGTGGCCTCGGCGGTTGAGCGGTCGGTATATAGAGCTGAAGACTCGGCCGGCGCGGCGCCCTCGAAGCGAGACGCCTGGGGGATAGAAGAAGCGGCCAAGATTGGAGGCGGATCGACCACCATTGCTTCGGTTGCTGCGGCCGGTTCGAGCACGACTGGCGCTGGACCGACGACGGGTGCAAGCACAGCGGGAGCCGGAGTAGGCGAAGGTGGCGGCATAGGTGAAGGCTCAAAGTCGAGCAGTGATTCGAGGATCTTCAGGTGTACGAGCTCATCGACAGCCTCCACGGACGAACGAGTCAGTACAAAGACCGAGCGCAAGAAAACGCGCGCGCGACTCGACTCACCTGCTCCTTGTAGTGCTTGGTCTGCGCCGCCTCCGGCTGCGAGACGGGTGGCTGAGGCGGCGCCTTCTTATTGCCCTGCTTCCGCTTCTTCCCGGCCTGCTGCTGCTGCGCGGCTTGTGCGGCAACCGCGACGGTGTGCGAGGCAGAAGTGGAAGCTTCTGCTCGCGGGACGCGCTGGAGGAGAGAGATCTCGTAGCCCTGCAAACGGGTGCAAGTCAGCCCTTTGTTCGACAGCCTGAATGGGAGAAGGGGCTTGTGACTCACCCACTCGACGGCCGGCTCGAGACTCTGCCACAGCGTCGAGCTCCCGACGAGCACCCTGCGCTCGACCCGCCGCCCTCGCTCGAGCAGCGCAAACAGCATGTTGTAGTCGAGCTTGACCTTCTTGCCGGCGATCGTGACCGTCTTGAGCGTCTTAGCCGGCTGTAGCTTGCCGTCCTTGCCCTTCTGCGCTCCAATCTTGGTACTCGTGATCTTGGCTTCCGGACGCGCGCGCACCCAGTTCAGGAACGAGTACAGGACATTCGAGTTGTCGATAAAGACCTCTACGCGCGGGCGGTCGTCGTCGACGTCCTTGAGCGGTTCGGGCGGCGCGGGGAAGATCGCCTTCTTCAGCGCCTCCTTCCGGTTCGGCGGGCCAGGCCAGAAGCCGTGCTGCGCAGCTTCGGTCGGCGGCGGGAGGTTCTTGGCGGGGAGGACGGTGTGATGCGGGACGTTGAAGATGGCGGGGCCCGAGGCCGACTCGAGCGTCGCAAAGTCGCCGAACGCAGAAAAGATCTTGACCGGCAGACGTTCACGCTTCTCGTCCTTGGTGAAGGGCATAACGCCGCGCGCCTTGGACTTCTTGTTCTTCGTCGCGCGAGCAGGTGCAGCGGTGACAATCGCGCCGGCGGGACGCTCGTAGACGGCTTTGAGCTGACCCGCGGCGGCGACGGCGTTCGAGGAGGCGGTCGCTGGGGCGGACGACGTGCCAGGCGTCAATGTATTGCTGGCGTCTTGACGGCGAACGTAGACAGCCTTGACGGGTGCGGCGGCAGGTGTGGCGCCGGACGGGTCGGCGGGCTTTCTGTAGGGCAAGGCAGGAGAGAGGCGCATCAGACTCGGGTATCGAGGAAGCACCGCCGCGCCGAAGACCCAAGTAACACGACTCAGAACGCACGAGAGAGGCGAGGGCTTGTAGGAGAGCTTGCTTGCGGCAGGACGAGGCACGCTGCTCTTGGGAGGAACGGGCGCCCCGCCAGGCAGGTCGACGGGCGTCGCTGAAGCCTTTCTCCGCTCGTAGCTCGCCTTGCCAACATAGAACGCCTTGCCCATCTCGAAGGCCGGACCCGAAGCAGCCGAAGGTGCAGCAGACGAGGCTCGCGACGAGATGGGGATGGAGACGGCACCTGCAGCGCGGCGCGAAGGGTCTGCGAGCAGGTCCGCAGGGAAATCGGCGAAGCTCATGTCCATGTCCATCGAGACGTCTGCGGCATGATCGTACGGCGCCGAGGCAGCGCGGTCGAAAGGAGCGCGGCTTGCGAGAGACGCAGCGCCGGCGAAAGCATGAAACGGCGGGTAGGCAGGAGCGGTCGAAGAAGCAGCGTCGTCGTCAGAGACCAATTCGCCCTCCTCGATGTCGTCGTCGTCGTCACCGCGTCGCTTTGGCGGCAGAATAAGCAAGTTCGGGTCAGCTGAAGGTGAGGCGGGAGCAGCCGAGTCTCGCGCAGGCATGGGTCGAGCCGGCGTAGAGGTCGAGGGGGAGAAGTCAGCGGGAGGTCGGAACGGCGTCGCCTCGGCGAGCGCTTGATCCGAGACTTGAGGCGGGAGAGGGGCGAGTCGTGTCGGCGAGTGTGTGAGGTCGTGAGCGTGCGACGGGTCGACCGAAACGGCTCGAGAGGTCACGCGCGAAATGTCGCTCATCGCGTCGTCGTCTCCGACCGCCGAGGCGTGACTGACCGAGTCGAGCCGTCGCCTCTTCCGTCGCGCGTTCGCCGCAACGTGCTCGAGCGAGTCGTCCACGACCTCGCCGTCTTCCTCGTCGTCGTCGAGCTCGTCGGCTTCGTCTGCCGAGCCAAGGTCGAAAGGCAGGGTCTCGTCTTGGCCGTGATCGTCGTCCTCGTCCACCTGCTCCTGGACCGCTTCTTCGAGATCCGAGACGGCGTTCTCGTCATCCCCTTCTGCGTGCGCCTCCTCCTGCTCAGACTCGGAGTCGCTCGTTGTATCCGATTGAGAGTCGGATGCCTCCTCCGCGGCCGCTTCTTCCGAGCCGACATCCTTCGCCTCTCCCGATTGTTCTTGCTCAACAAGGCGACTGCTCGGGCGATCACCGACGAGTGCACCCGCAACCTCGTCGTCATCGTCGCTATCCGACTCGTCCGAGTCGTCCTCGCTCGAGCTGGAGGAGTCGGAAGAGTCCGAACCTGAAGACGACGAGTCCACCGCAGTCGCGGCCGGTGCAGATTCCGCTGTAACCGCTTGCTGTGAAGGAGTGGCGGCTTGCCCGACGGCGGGACGACGCGGGACAGGCAAAGTCGGCGCCCGAGCTTCTGCGGGTGCAGGGGTGAGAGGTGCGGGTGCGGCAAGCGCGGGAGGCGCGGGCCGTGCGACAGTCGGTTTTGATTGGGATGAAGGAGCAGGCGCAAAAGGTGGCGGGACGGCGAGAGCGGGAAGGGTCGAAGGAATGGCTGGGGCGGAGAGGTGCTGGAAGCGGGTGGGTGCGGCGGGCGGAACCGAAGGCGGGCCTGATGATTGAGCGGATGGAGCTGACGGCGGTGGTGAGGGGCGATAGGTGGAAGACGGTGCTGGTGCAGGATAGGAGGGAGCGTGTGAAGGAGGGAGAGTTGGTTGCGAGGGCGCCAGGTCGACGGGAGGAACTGAGGGTGTTCGGCTGCAGGCTTGTCGTTCGTAGGTAGGTTGGGGAGGAGCTGTAGAGCAGGAAAGAGTTAGTGCCGGCTGCCAGAAAGTGCGAAAGCGAGCTCACGCCAAGCAGCCTTGGGAGGAGCTGCCGGGGCTGGCACATACGCCGGGCCTGGTCCGCGGCCTGGGTACGTCACAGGACCTAGTTGTGCGCCAGCATGGCCTGTATAGCCCGCAGGAGGCGGCTGATAACTTGGACGATGAACAAAAGCGGGCGGAGGCTGGGGAACGACCGGCTGATTCCCCGCAACGACGTGAGGGTGTGCGCCGGGATGTGCAGGTGGCACAGCATACCCGGAGTACGTCACTGGCTGCACGGGCGGCGTCGGTGGCGCGGTCGAGTGCGAAGCGATGTAAGATGCGGATGGGGCGAAGCGTGCGCCGTTGGGAGGACGTGCAGCGGGGTGAGGAGCCGGCGAATGTCCTCCTCGAGAGCCTTTGCCTCTCTCGCCACGCTTTGGCGGCATCCGGAGCGAGTGTGAGCGGGCGGCCGAGGAAGACCTGTCGGCCCTTCCTGGACGAGGACAACGACGGTAAACACGCCAGGAGGCTCGAGCTTCTCTCTTGGTGCCTACTACGCGCTGCCTGAGCCCTGTTGCCCGGCTTCATCCCCGCGCGAGACGGTGTGCTCGCAGTCTCCTCCTCACGACGAGGTGGAGTGCTGTTGAGGGACTTGCACGACTTGTACATGTGTCGTAGGGCACACAGGTGCGCCGCGTGTGCTCCGATAGATTGCATCGCGATCCTGTCTGACCGGCGCCATCCCGCAGACGCCAACTTGCGACTCTCCACCCTCGTCTCGCCTCGGCATGTCGGCCAACTTCTACGTCTCCTCTCACGCCAATCATCACCTCCACCCTCGCTATGCCCTCCTGACTGCTCGCCTCGATGACCTGCGACATGCGAACGAGCAGGAACTCGCGTGGATCGAGATATGGAGCGCGAGCGGTGCGTTCCCGTTCTCTTCCTTCGCTCGCACAAATACCGCTGCTGACGCTACTCTCTCGCTCGACACAGCCATGCAGAAAATCTGCAAGCGCCTGAACCTTCGCCAGCAAGTCGTCGCGACCGCAGTCGTCTACTTCCGCCGGTTCTACCTGCGCAATTCGTACTGCGAGACCGATCCGGCGCTTGTCGCTGCGGCGTGCTGTTATGTCGCTGCAAAGGCGGAGGAGACGCCTGTGCATGTCAAGAGTGTTGTTGGGGAAGCGAAGGTCGTCTTTAACGGTGCGCCGACCGGTCTTCCTGATTCGCCTCGTCCGTCTCGCTCATGGGCTTCCACGCGGCAGACATGGGCCTCGTCTCGTTCACCTCGGACCACCACCGCCTCGCCGAGATGGAGTTCTACCTCCTCGAAGAACTCGACTTTCACCTGATCATCTTCCACCCGTACCGCGCGTTGATCCAGCTGTGCGGGGGGGACGGCGGTGCGAACGGTACCGGCGAAGGGGTGAGGCACAACAGGGACGCGATGCTCGAGATGGACGACACGACGCTGCAGATGGCTTGGTGCACCCGACGTCGCCCCGCTCTTCCTTGGTTCGTCAAACTGACGATCCGCTGGGTTTGCGCTGTGTCCCGGCTGAACAGGTTCATCATCAACGACACTTTCCGCTCCTCGCTCTGCCTCGTCCACCCCCCGCACCTCATTGCCGTCGCGGCGATCTACCTCGCCTTTGCACTCCAACCTCCCGCCTCGGCCGCTGCTCAGATCCTCCCTCCCACCGCATCCGCTTCAGCCGGTCGCTTGTCGAACGGCTCGGCGGACACATCTCGTCCAAGCGGTCCGGCCGGTCGAACCCGCCGTCAATCGCAAGATGCGTCGAACAACCCTGCGTCTGCACTCCTTCCATCTTCTTCCGCCAAGTCCACCTCGACTGCCCCAGACCCAATCACCTTCCTCGCCTCGCTCGCGATCGACCAATCCCTCATACTCGAGATCGTCCAGGAGATCGTGTCGCTCTACGAGTTGTGGGCGCAACTCGAGTCAGCGTCCAGCAGCAACACGACCTCGGCCTCTAGCCGGGGAGGTTCTTCGGGCACGTCAACCCGCGGCCAGTCAGGTAACTTCGCTGCATCAAGTCCCGACGAGAAAGTCGTCTCGATCCTCCGGCGGATGCAGGAGGGCCGGATGAGGGAGTTGAGAGACGAGAGGGGGAAGCAGGTGCAGGCTCAGCAGGCGCAGGCGGCGGTTGCGGGTGGGAGGAGGGGTGGGTGAGTGTGAGCGGAAGAGGAGGGCAAGGTGCGTTTGCTTTCCTCCCTCTAGCAGAGTCGCGAGTCGTGTGCGGCTCACCTCCGAGGTTTCACGCAGCACCAAGAACGACGCCTTGCGCTACCACGCCTGCCTCCGCCGATGGAGGACCTCCGACAACGCCAACTTGCTCACTCCTCGACCCGCCGACAGCTCCGCCTCTGCCCATCGCCATTGACGTAAAGACGTCTGCCGACTCGCCGGTGAACCCGCCAAGTTGAAGAACGGCCACGCCGTCGGACGGAAGAAACGATTCTCTCCCTCTTCGCAAGAACGACGCCGCTCGGTTCGGCTTCCACGCAGCAGCGACTCCTCGTGGCTGGACGTGGCTGTGCACGAGGCGTCAAGCGGACGACACGCCATGCCGAGGAGAGCCGGGCCTCACGTGCGGCGCTCTCGGGATGGAGAGAGCGGCTTGGCGGGATCAGCTGAGGGACGTGGCGAGCGAGCATGCAACGCAACGCACAGTTTCTACTCGTCCTTTTCTCTTCTACACTTCACAGCAAACTCCGCGACCGAGAGCGACGTGTGCTGCCCTGCGCCTGCTCCCTCGCACGATGCCTTCGGTCTTTCCCTCGCACTACACCATGGACAACGCACCCTTGATCGGTACAGACACCGCTGTCCATGGAAGTGGAGTCGCCCACCCACTGACCCGTTGCCCGCTCGTCTTCCCACGCTGTCGCCATCCCGCCCCATCTCATCCCCACCCTCGACTCGCCCCGCTCCCCCTGGCCCGTGGCGAGCACAGGTGCGTCCGTGCGAGCTCTCTGGTACTCGTGGAGATCCTCTGACACAATCTGTCACTTCCGCGCTTTCCTGTTCCCGCCGCCTGGTCCTCGCCTACCCATCGCTCTGGGCCGACTTCGGCATCCTCTGTCGCTTCCAAACTCGCCAAAACGGACCATCTGAACTGCAGGAGTCATTGGTGGATCCGGCTTGTACAAGCTCGACAACCTCGAGATCGTCAAGACCATCAACCCCGTCACCGTGCGTTCTCCCTCTCAAGCACGCTCTCTCGGGCCAAATCCGCTCACTCGACCACTCCCGCGCAGCCCTGGGGCCCTCCTTCGTCGCCCATCACGATTGCCTCCCTCTCGACTCCCGAAGGCACCATCACGCTCGCCTTCCTCGCCCGTCATGGCCCTCACCACAACATCCCGCCCTCGAACGTGCCCTCGCGCGCCAACATTGCCGCCTTGAAGCGCATCGGCGTCAAGGCTATCGTGTCGTTCTCCGCCGTCGGAAGCTTGAGGGAGGAAATCCGCCCGGGCGACATCATCATCCCCGACCAGATCATCGACCGCACTAAGGTGGGTTGCTCCCGATACTCGCTCGCAGATGTGATTGCTGACCTTGCACTCGCAGGGCATTCGCCCCTCGACCTACTTTGACCGGACCATGGTCGGCCACGCCATGTTTGGCGAGCCGTTCGACGTCCAGCTCCGCGAGGTGCGTTCGCGGCCTTCCTGCCTGCCGCCCGCCGCTAACGCTCTCCCACGCTAGTTCATCGTCCCTCACGTCAAGGATGCGATCAACACCTTCAAAGGCCACATCAACCCATCCGATGAGCCTCGCCTGCACACGCAGAAGACGGTTGTCGTCATGGAGGGACCGCAATTCTCGACCCGTGCAGAGAGCAACATGTACCGTCTCTGGGGCGGCGACATTATCAACATGAGCGCTTTGCCCGAGGCTAAGCTTGCGCGCGAGGCCGAGCTCTCGTGAGTCCATCGTGTTCCTCAGCACGTTCTTCCCCGCTGACAGTGGGCCGCGCGCAGCTACGCCTTGGTCACCACGAGCACCGACTATGACGCGTGGCGCGTCGACGCTGCACCGGTCACGGTCGAGGAGGTGATGAAGACACTCCGCACAAACGCCGAGCTGTCGAAGCACATCACGGCCTCGATCCTCGGCGCCGTCCACACCGCCGTTAAGTCGGGCCAGATTCAGGGCCAGGCGGGGCAGATGCAGTACTCGCTCATGACGCCTCACAAGGAAGTCGGCGCAGATGAGCTGCACCGCTTGACGTACCTCCTGCCCAACTACTTCAACTACCCCGATCCCGCCGCTGAGCGCCGATCTCGCTCCCGTGCGCGCATCGATGTCGATATGGACGACTACACCGGCGGCGAGGAGCACGCCCCTCGCGGCCGCCAGTAGACTGACTAGACCTCGCTTCTGAGTCGTTTTATCCTGGCATATTCCCTGGTTCTCGGATCGCATGTAGCTCTCCCTTGACACTTGAAAACGCATGCCATGACTCGTAGTCGTCCGTCGTCGTGTGGGCGAGAGAGCGTGCCTTCACTGCGGTGCACCACCGTCCATTGCGCTCCGCTTCGCACCTCTCACAATCATGCTAGGGCTTTTCGAAGTCTTGCTATGGTCCTTGCCAGTCTTTTCAGTGCTTTCTATACCCCTCCCCCCTTGCCAGTCTCTCCTACCTCGCATCTTCATCAGCGTTCAGCGCCGAGCGGAGAGTACAGGATGGACCGGTACGTACGGGTTCGCGTTTCCTGTCGAAATTGCCCAGGTGCACTATAAAAGCTTTGTACAGGGTTACAGCCCATATGCTGGCGGCGAAGACGCAGCAAAAGTGCAAAAGCCGTCTGGATTCTCTCGCGACATCCCCTGTCCATCGCTCCCGTTCCCTTACCTCATGAACAGCTAAATAACTCGCAGCGACGGATCCACTCACATAACGACTACGGGCGGGACGTACCGGTGTATACCGTCCTCTCGCAGGGCGCATTCTCGGTCGAAGCTGACATCCGGCTCAATCCGCAGGACGTGAAGCTATAAGTGCGTCACATACTTGGCACATGTACATTCTAGGCTGACATCTTATGACCCAGGTCTCGCACAACGTCGCCTCGCTCACTCGCGCCCGCACTTTTCTCCCGACTGTACTCGATCAACTCGTCAATGTTTTGTCTCGCGCGAATGTGCATGACGAGGAGAGGGCCTTATTTGACGAGACGGACTACTGGACGACGGAGAATGAGCGAGAAGAGCGGAGACTTTGGACGAGGTGTGCTTGTGATCCTGTCGCTTCCCCTTCTTTTTACCGACAAGGCGCGGGCGCAGCTTCTACGAGGGCAACTCGACCCCCGTATAGCCTCTGGTCCACCTGGTGCGTGCTATCGACGCAGACTTTCGTTCGCCAACCCGCTTCGCCCGTAGAAAACTCGCGGCAACGAGACTTACCACGCCTTTCTGCGCGAGCCGCTTCGGACGCGAGGGCTGGTTGGTGACGTAGGCTGGAACGCATCTCGAGCCAGGAGAGCTTCGCTGGTCGCCACCCGCTCACTCTCAACCAGCTCACCTTTTCGCTTCAACAGGACTGGTTACCATCCTCCTCACCGGCAACGGCATCAATCTCGACGTCCGCTCGCAAGTAGCGCCGGAGACGTCCCGAGACGTCTCGCTAGATGCTCGTGCGTCCCCACGATCGCTTTTTTCGCTGCGATTGCCCGGCTGACGGAGAACTTCACAGCTCTCCTAGGACTACACGAGACCTTGCGAGGCGTAGACGGAGAGCAGTATAACTGGAACTCAACCGTCGCACCGATGGCGCGTGTCCGCTGCCCGGTTACCGCTGTGAAGTCCCGCTGAATCACTCCGCTGGTCGGCTTCGTTCGTGTCGGCGTCCTCGTGGGACGGCCGAAGACTTCTCGCCGCGGCTGAATTAGAAACGCTTTCGCAGCTGTTGCGGACGGTTCAAGATCGTAGGCGCCTTCGCTGCTGTTCAACGGTGTCCTCGCTGATGTCTCCGCTCGCGCGCAGGCGGCTTCAATACCCGTCTCTGGTCTGCACCGCGCTGGCCCACGCAGGCGCGCGTCCGGGTCTGGCGCAAGTTGTACGACCTGTAAATCGACTTCACCTTTCAGATTGCGAGGTGAGCTGACTGTGCGGCTTTCCGCAGCGGGACGGATTGGCTGGATGCGGACGATATCGAAGCTGCGGCGGCTTTCTCGGCCTGGATAGAAAGAGCAATGTATCTTATCCGTGCAGGAGCCGTGCGAGTTGAAGGGAATTGAGGGAAGCTCTCGGCGAGACGGAGCGCATGAACAGACGGATCAGCTCGCTGCACTCCGAGGATGCATGATCTACACAAGTTACCCCCTGCACGCGGCTACTGCTTGCTCGGGTCGAGCCCGACGGAACCGGCCATCTTCGTCTCCAGCCCTTGAACCGTCTCGATCGAGAGGAGGGCGTGAGAGCCGATTACGACGGTCGGGATGAGGACAAGGAACGAGACCAGGATGGCTGCGCGCATGCCATACGTCAGCTCAGGAGTGGACAGGCTCGTGAGGAAGTCGCACGCACCGAAGAGAATGCCGGGCGAGAATAGCGTGTAGCGGTGGAAAATGCCGCTCTTCGGGTTGGGCTGGAAGATGCTTGTCCCATTACCGTTGCCCTCGCCGTTGTCCCCATCGTCGTCCTGGAGAGGCGAGACATCGAGGGTGCTGCCCTCCCATTCACCGACGGTGTAAGGGTCGACGGCGTGTGCGTACTCCTCCTCCGTCGGTTCGACTACGTCAGTGATGCCAATCTCGGGCTTGTCGGCTTGGTCGATCGAAGTAGTCGACTCCGCTGCGGCAGGCGAGTTCTGGCCGTTGACGCCCTCGAGCGCCTGCATCGTCTCGACCATCTTCTCAAGCATGTCGCCCTGCAGCTGGTCCTCGTCTGCAATCTCCGCGAGCAGCTCCTCGACAATGGCTTCGTCGGCACCAGCGCCAGGTGCTTGTCGCTTGGTGAGCGGCCGCGAGCCGCGGTCGAGGCCGGCGTGCTTCTTGCTGCATGGGCGGGTCGGAAGCGATGTCGGCAGAGAGGTAAGAATGACGGCGTAAGGAGTTGAGGCGGAAGCGATCAGGCTGCTGAGAAGCTTGTCTGCACGGGAGAATCAGGTCAGTCAAGCGTCGCGCTTGGGAGGAGAGGACGATCAAGCGCACCAGCCCGTCCGAGCGCCTCCTTCGCACTGCTCACTTCCTCCTTCTCGTCGGCAAAGTCGCCCTCCAGCCCGTTCACCTTAACAAACTTGACGACCTTGTCCCTCCCGCATTTCCGTCGGAACTCCCGCACAAACTGCTCCGCCGGTGGTCGCGCCAGCTTCTCGCTCACGTAGGGGAAATTCACAGCGTCACCGGCTACTCGCGCCGATGCGAGTGAGGACTTGATGCCGGCGGGAGAGTCGGAGACGGAGGGGAGTAGGGAAAGGTCCGAGGAGTGCAGGCCTGGGATTGAGACGAGGAAGAGAGAGGAGAGGTTGCATAGGTCGTCGGCTTCGGTGGAGAAGGCGCGCTGGGCGAATGGGGCCGAACCGGAGGGGGAAGACCGGGCGGGGTCGAGTAGGGCGAGCGAGGTGAGTCTGCGGAGCGCGAACCGGACGTCAGCACGACTCCTCGGCGCGGAAGACGAGCACTGCTAGACACTGTGCGCCGTCCAAGACACCCATCATTGCCTGCGAGGCGTTCAAAGCTCCTCTTCGTCCTCGCCGGTGCACGATCCTCGACTGGCACGACGCCGCAGCCTGCCGACTAGCTGTACCATCCACGGCATGTCATTCTACGACCGGAATCTTCCTTGGCAATCGCACACCGGCCCGTCGTGCCCGTCGCGCAGTTCGCAAGCGATGATGACGGGAGGTGGAGAGGCGCGGCTGACCTTGTTGGGCTCCAGGCGACGATGGGATAGGTGCCAGAGAAAGCATCGGCAGCAGATGCCAAAGCCAGCAAGCCGGCGACAGCGGTTGTCGTGCGCATGGTGCGTTGTCGTTGACCGCAGAGGCGGAGACGACGAGGAGAACTTGGGAACGACTCTCGCTCGCAAACAGCTTCGTAGGCAGTTCTCGAGGTATCGTAGTTTGCATGCGATGCTAGACAGGCAGACACGCGGGGAGCTATGCGAGTACAAGGCGAACAAGGACATTTAAGCAACACCCTCACCTCCAACCTTCAAACGAACGACTGCCAGCGATCTGACACTCTTACAGGTCATGCGAGAACGCGCATCGACTCCCCCAGTCGCACCCGTTGCGCGTGCGGAAGAATTTGCACGGGACGTCCTTCTTCGAGCCAGCCGACAACGTCCTGAAGCCGCCCTTCTGCCCGCCGCCGGTCCCGCGCGCGTGGGGGTTCGAGGAGAACTCGAGAGGTGCGCCGGGAGGTCGATAGCCGCTGTAGGGGTCGGCGCCGCCGCTGGGAGGAGGAGCGTGGTAGGGAGCTGGCGGGACGTAGCCGTCGTAGGTCTGCACCGGAGACTGTTTTAGCAAGCAGGCACTGAGGCAGGCGGCGAGACTCGACACACGTGAGGGACGGGTGCGTAGCCTTGGACGGGCGGCGGTGCGGCATACCCGGGCGGAGGGGCGAGGATGCCCAGCGCGTGCAAGTCGATGCCTTGGAACAGCGGGTTGTCGCGGATGAGGTGCATGACCTGCTCGGGCGGGTACGTCTTGAGCATGGCGAGGGTGTTCTCGTCGATCTGTTGCGTCGACGGCTGAGGCGCGCCCGCTCCGAACGGCGACTGGTGAGGGTTCGACTGGGCCGAGAGGACGCCTTGGACGCTCTCAAGCTGCTGGGCGAGGCCATTCGCCGTGAGCTGGCCGAGGAGAGCCGAGATCTGCTCGTCGGAAGCGAGAGCGCGAGGCGCCTCTTGCGCGCCCTTGATCGTGAGAATGACGGTGTCGTCGCACGAGAGGTCCTCGTGGAGCTGGATCCTCCGTATCTCTTCGTCGGGCGTGATTGCCTCCTCGGGCGCTTCGCCTGGGCTGTCGGGTGGGGTGGCCATATCGTCGACGGCCATGAGGGACGCTTCGCGCGCTTCTTGCGCCTCGACTTCGAGCGTGCGCTTCGGGTCGAACAAGCCGGCGAACGCTTCGTGCGCGGGAAGCACGATGTCTGTGAAGTGACGTGATCAGCGCCACGGGCTGGAGGACGGGGAAACAGGGACGCACCTCTGGGCTCATACCAGTCTAGCTCCTCCTCCATCTCGTCGATCGTCTCATAGTGCATGTGCAGCGTCATTCCCTCCTGCTGTTCCATCATACCGTGGAAGTCGCCACCGACCGCCTCCGTCTGCGAAAGGAGAGTCCGTCAGTTTCGAGCGAGGAAGAAACAGCGATGATGGAGAAGCAAGACGCACCGCTGTCTCCCTCGCCTCAATCTCCCTGTACTTGCACAACTCGTCATCAGACTTCCACCGAACCGTCTTCTTCTTCTTCTTGACCTCCAGTCCCGTCGTCGGAGCAGTCCCGCCTTCCTCCTTCTTGCCCTTCGCGTTCCCAACAAGCTTGGCGAGCGTAGCTTGAGCGGTCGATACAGCTGGAGTAGTCGAAGACATCTTGGCCGCCTTGATATTGGCGAGCGCGCGGGCAACGGGATCGTCGGGTTTCGGCGCGGCCTTTTTGAAGGACGGGAGGGCTTTGGCTGCGGGAGGCGGCGCAGGAACGGGCTTCTTCACGGTCGCCGACGTCGATGCCGCACTCGTCGCCGTCTTGGCCTTCTTTGCGGGAGCTGCGAGAGCGAGGAACGTCAGTTTCGTCCAAACTCGACGAGAAAGTGTCCGCGATCGACAAGCACGAGAGCCACCGCTCACCCTCATTCGTTTCCAACTTGCGCTTTGACGCAGCCGATGAAGAGTCGTTCGCGCCGTTCGACAACGAGTTGGCGGACTCTTGCAGTTTTGTCCACTTGTGAATGAGGTGGCTCGCAGCGCTTTTGACGGCTGCGTCGTCGACCGAAATGCGTTAGCATCGCCATTGGAGTCTCGTCAAGAGTGAGAGAAGGAGAACGCACCTCCGTCGGAAGCCTTGTCGCTCACCCGCTTCGCACGACGAGGAATTGACGAGTACGCGACCAAGTGCTGAATCGTGACGGGGAGTTTGGCGAGGACCTGTTATCGCCGTCGGCGACGATGCGTGCGAGCCACGTTAGCATGCGAATTCGTGGTTTCGCCCGGAGAGTTGCGAATGTGACCGAGGAGAGGGCGGCGGAGAAGAGCTGTCGGGTGCGCAAAGGCAGCCGTGACGGGCTCGATGCTTTCGAGATCTCTCATAGGAGAAGAGGGAAGGACGAGTATGCGCGCGGCGTATGTACACGGCGTTGCGGGCGCGGTTTGCGCTTCGTTCCAATCGTCTCGCCAAGTCGCGATATCGTCTTGGACGACCCGCCAGTCCCCTTCAACCCGCGTGAGCGAGCTTCTCTGAGACTTCTTGGTCGGGCCGCACGCCGAAGCACTTCGGACTCGGAAGCGAGAGACGGAAGAGACGACGAACGCACCTGGAGGATAAGCGCCAACGACGCCTGCTCCAACTCCTTCCTCTGGCTGTCCCGCTTCTTCTCCTTTGTGCTATCCTTATCCTTGGCAAAAGCCTTACTCGCGCCATCGAGCCAGACCTGCAGCAGCTCCAATCCATCCGAGACGATCGCGCCGTCTTTCTCCTTCCCCTTGCCCTTGGCATTCACAGCCTCTGCCTCGCCGCGCCCTTTCCCAACCGCGACGAAAGCCTTCCAGAACTCGTCTTTCGCATACCGGATCAAGGCAGTCAAGACCTCCGCCCTGCCCTCGGGTGGGACATCGCTCGCGTCTCCCCATCTCGAAGCGGAAGTCGATGTGTCGGTGTGCGAGAACTCGGAGAGGAGGCCGACGAGTTTCTGCGCCGAGGAAAGAGGGGAAGAGGTTAGGCGCCGCTGGGTCAGATGCGAGCGGATTCCGGGGAGCGCTTGGAGCCAGAGCGCGACGGGGTCAGCGTCGGGCGAGGCGGCAGGGCGTGTTGAGTTTGGCGCAGGAGAGGTAGTCGCCCGCAACGAGTCTCGGACCTTCTTGGCTGCGCTCGAGGACGCGGAAACGGAAACGGCGGGAGAGGCGGCACGAGCTTTCTTCGTCGCTGCCGAGGACGACGCAGCTGAAGTCGTGGAAGAGGCGGTCTTACGAGGTGGAGGCGGCGGTGGCGGAGTCGATGAGGCGGAAGACGAGGCAGAAGCGGATGCAAGGCGCTGACTAGCCGTCAGCGCAGTCGGCGTGATCGTCGCCGGCCCCGGCGTTGCCGACAGCTCGACGCTCCGCGGATTAAGGAACCCCGATCGCTGCTGCTGGTGAATCGCAGCCTGCATCGCAAGTGCCGAACCCGCAGCAGACGACCCAGGCTGCGCCGTGCCGTACAACGCGGACGAGCCAAAGGGCACGATCGAGCTGCTGAACGGCAGTTGCGAGAAGGGTGTGACGGCACCGGTGTAGGTTGCGAGGGGTGAAGGAGTCCTGACGGCGACAGGTGCGGAGGGAAGGGAGAAGGCCGAGACCGGAGGGTACAAACCGTCGGCGGAAGAAGGGCGGTACGAGGTGCCATCAAAGGCGCTCGACGTCGACGGATACTCGCCGTACGACGGAGTGAAGTCCATCATGGCCTCCTCGAACGCGCTCGACTCGCTCGGAGCGTAGGGAGCGTCATACGACTGGGCGGAAGGATGCGAAGGAGGCATGTCGGCGCGTCGAGAACGTCGAATGAGCGTCGATATGGCGAATCGGGTGACGCCTTGATGCGAGGTAGACGAGATGTAGTAGTGAGGAGGTTCTCAGGTCCTGTCGAGGCGAGAACCGAGGGTGGATCCGGGGAAGGCGTCTCGCGCTCGACGATAGATGTCGACGTGCGTGTCTGTGGGGCGGCATGGCGGGCGAACGGCGTTAGAACGGCGGTTCTTCATGAGAGCGAGACTTGCGGCCGCGCGAGCGGGACCCTTCGACGACAACCCTTCGTGCGGCTATTCATGCACTCGGTACGGGACTCTGATTGCACTCGATGCGCTCGCTTTCAGGTCCAAAGTGGGCTTACCTGGGAAAGAGACAAGGGAAAGGTGCGGTGACAGGGGGCTGCTCCGCCAGAGTTTGAACGAGGACCTAGAGGACGGCTCAACGGTCAGCTCGGGAGAGTTCTTGCTTGCTCAAATGTAGCAAAGCAATGCGCACCGATCTATCTCGACTCCGCCCAGCCTTGTCCGAGCCCGTGAGAGCGAGGTTGATGAGAAGGGCTGGTGACGACCGGTAAGGACGGCGACGACTCACTCCGGCGGGATGGGGGGGACGCAGCCCGGCCCTATGGGACAAGGGACACTGTGACAGGTGCACACACGCCCCCAGAGCGTCTGTCGGCGGCAGGAGACGGGATAGATGGGACACGCTCTCTCGCGGGGCCAAGCTCGCTTTCAACGCGCGCGCGGAAGAGCTTACGCCAATCCGGCGAGTTCTGTATGGTCGTGTGAGCCTGACGAGCGTGCCGACCAGTCCGTGCGAGCGTGTTGGCGAGGTGTCGATGAGCGGGACGAGGGAGAGGGTTGTCCTCGACGACAACCTCGCTTTGAGAGCTCTGCTGCGAGTTGGACGGGCTCGGGGTAGAACATGCGAGTGCTCTGCGTGCTCTACTAGACCATGCTACCGCACCACGCCCAGCAGCATCCGCAGCTTGCGAACGCCCCACCTCCCCAGGCCACACCTGTCGTCCATCACGCCAACACGCACCAGCAGGGCTACGTGTCCCACCACCACCAGCAACAGCATCAGGTTTTGCAGAATGGCATGACGCCGCAGCAAAGGCAGGCGGTGCTGAGGCAGGGCGGGCAGCCGCAGGGTGGAATGATGCCTGGACAGCCTCAGCTGGGACAGCGGGTTGTCCAGCAGCAGCAGCAGCAGCAGCAGCAGGGAGGCATGATGCACGCGCGGCCAGGGATGAACGGCGCGGGCGGTCCGCCGGGAGCGATGCTGCCTGTTCCACCTCCCAACATGCGGGTCGCAGGCGGAATACCTCCCCAGCCGAGCCAGGTTATCGGTCCTTCGCACCCGCAACATCCTCAGCACGGCTCCTGGCTCGCGCAGCAGCAGCAACAGCAACAACAAGCGTACCTCCCGCAACCTCCGCCGAACCACTACCTCCCGCAGCACCCGCCTCAGCAGCACAGTGCACACCTCCAGCGCCCTCTTCCCCCACCAGGCCCGCAACAACACCACTATGCGCCGTCGCCCCACCCGCCCACGTCCACTCCCTCGTCTCCAACCCTTCACCCGCTACCTCATCCGCCAGGTCTCGCGCCTTCGCAATACGCGCAAGGTGATCCCCCTCCATCTCAACAATCACAGCAACTCCCTCTTCTTCCTCCACCTCAACAGCAACAGTATCAGCAAGGCCAGCCGGGCATACCTCCCCGATTGATTCCCTCGGCCGCCGGAATGCGTCCCTCTCCCGCTGCTCCTGGCGCCGGTCCGTCTCCCTACCACCCCCCTTCCTCTCCTCAACCTCAACAACTCCCTCAACCTCCACCGCCTGTTCAACCTCAGCGGCATGCGAGCGTACCGAACGGCGTCCCATTGCATGGACGACCGGCAATGATGCGTCCTTCGCTTGCGCCGCCGCCTAACACGCTGCTTGCGGCTCATCTCGCTCTCAATGGGTGGGTCTCTCTTGGTCTGGTCCATGGGGCACGCGCTGACTGGCTTGTTGCGACAGGACTGGTCCAATCACGGCGACGGCTGTTCCGGCAGGTCCGGCACTCGCTCGACTCGCAACGCTCAACGATTCGCTGCAGGTCGCCTTCGAGGCGAGCACGCTTTATTTTCTGAACTTCTCGTTCCACCGTTGACGTTCTCCTCGCGCGCGCAGAGCGAGAACCCGCTCGAGGCGCTGAGAGCGGCCGTCGCCGACAACTTCACTGATACGGGCGTCGTCAAGATTGGTCTGTCCGACCCGGCAGGTCCGATGAGCAAGGTCTTTGGTGAGCGCGGCTCTCGACAGCTGAAGAACCTCCTCGCTAACGGACGTGGACACACGCAGAGATCCCCTGCTCGGCTTTCCCTCGATTCCAACATCTCAATCACCTCCAGGGCGTCGTCTCTTCGACCTTCGTCTCGACTTTCGTCCGCGAATTCCGCCTCACGACGCCCGACCCGACCGCTCCTCGACCACCCTCCCCTCCGTCTCCCTCCTCCGGCGGTCCCGACCCTCCGCCTCCAACACCTTCCTCCTTCCCCATCCACATTGGTTACCTCCTCCGCTCTGAACACGCCCAATGGACCTCGCTCTTCTCGTCTGGCACGCGAGTCGAGTTGCACGGCACGCTCACAATGCACATCATGTTCAAGGATCTCGGTAACGGCGCGGCGGGGCTGCGCATTGAAAGCTTGGAGTTTGATGCGCGTGGGTATGAGGAGTTTGTCAGTCGGCAGGCAATGGAGAAGGTTGAGCAGGCGTTGGCGGAGGTCGGAGCGAAGGCGAGCGGGTCGGGAGAGGCAGGAGCGAAGAATGGTGCGAAGCAGGAGGAGGAGAACGAGCATGAGGAGCGGCGTGGGTCGAGCGGGAAGGGGAAGAAAGGGCAGGCCAAGGGAATGGTAACGCGACGACGGAGTGCGAGCGCCAAGATCGAAGCCGACTCGGATGATATATTGCTGGACGAGCGCGGGGTAAGCAAGAAGGACGATGGGGAGCGCAAGGGCTCGATGGACTCGGCCGGGCAGGGTGAAGGCGGAAAAGGCGGGAAGCGCTCGGCGCTTGTCGAGGTGCCGCTCAGCTCGGTCGGTGTCTTTGGCGTGACAGAAATGGGTATGCGCTGCCTCGAGGTGCGTCGCGCTCGACCTCTCTTCTGCTAGATGGTTTGCTGACGGATCGGTCCCAGATCGCCGAGTCTGTCGCGCAACTGCAGGATCTCATCGCCTTCTCGCTCGACAGCGGGATCGGTCCAATGCGTGGGTCTTCTCGGCCACGCTCTCTCCCAATCAGTGCTTACGCCTCGCTCCACCCGTAGAATCTCTCGCCCGGTACAGTGAGCGCTCTCGACCAGGACTACCTCAAGACGCCGGCTCGTTCCGCCGAGGCCCTCAATATTCCCTCCCGCCAACCACGCCAGCAGCTTCCGGCCCTCCTCCCATCGCTGCATCGTCGCAGAATCCCTCGACGAACAGTTTCTACTCGTCCGTGACGGCTTCTCCCGGTGGACCTCCGCAACCGCTTCCTCCCGCTCCGCAACGACCACCGAGCTCGGCGGCACATAGCAGGACCGAGATGCCGAGTCCGGCGGCGGCAAAGCGGAAACTCGATGCGGGACGAGGAGGCGAGGCGGGCGGGATGGGCGAGCGGATGGAGGGTGATCCGGGTAGTCCGCAGAAGGTGCAACGGGGAGCGGGCCGTGGCAGGGGACGAGGACGAGGGCGGTAGCGGGGCTTCCGGTTCTTGGGTACTAGTCCATGCCTGTACATCTGACGGACTAGCAAGTGTTGCAAGACTTGCCTTGACAATAACTCCTCGAGCACTTACAACATCCTTGCGAGCAGTGAGTCGCTTCAACGGAGCTATCGTGCGGTTTTATACGATTCCTTTGTGCTTTTCGCCCGTCGATACAGAACGCGATCAAGAGGAGAGTTTGCTTTGTGCGGAAGGGAAAGAGGAGGAAGTGTCTATCCGAGCGGTTCACGCTCCGAGGACGGCAAACTCGGCGACAGTTGGGCCGTACTTGGCGCCGGGCAACTGGTTTCCTTCGACGGTGAGGCTGACGTAGCGAGCATAGGCGGGCTGAGAGAGCGAGGCGTCCGTCAGGTTGCCGATCTGGATCGCGACCTGGTTCGCCGCCTGGACATTGAACGGCGCCGAGATGCTGACGTTGCCAGAAGCGACGGGCGACAACATGGCCGCGGCGACGTCGGACGATGAGTTGGCGATCGAGATCGAGAAGGTGGTGGGAGGCTCTGCGGAAGCGAAGCGAATGAGCGAGGGAAGCGGCGAGCGCGCCAAGCGAGACACACCAGGTCCCCAGTTCATGTGGAAGCCCTTGATCGTCCTGACGCTCGTGAGGTCGATCGTCATCGACGTCTTGTTCGTCGTGAGCGGTTGCCAGGTTGTCTATGAGAGGCGAAGTCAGCGCCGATCTCGGCGACCTCGAGCGCTGACACTCACAGCGTTGGCACCGTCGATAGCAGAAAGCGCATACTCGCCGGGAACGATGGTGTTGTTCGCGAGGCCGAAGCGGGTGTCGTTTGTGAGAACGG
Source organism: Rhodotorula sp. ZM1 (assembly GCA_009806315.1). Classification (NCBI taxonomy): domain Eukaryota; kingdom Fungi; phylum Basidiomycota; class Microbotryomycetes; order Sporidiobolales; family Sporidiobolaceae; genus Rhodotorula; species Rhodotorula sp. ZM1. Next base: position 48,918 of record QYSD01000088.1, on the reverse strand, counting down.
TCTGGCACTGGGCGATGTTGCCCTCGACGAGCGCGCCCGAAGTCGCGCGAGTCGGGACGGTGAGCGACTGGCCGGGAGTGAGGGTGCTGCGAGCGAGGACGTCAGTCTAGCAGACGAGAGCAGGGGAGAGAACGAGCGCACTGGTTACCGGCCTTCGAGTTGCCCTTGGCGATCTCGACGGTGACGTTCTGGCTGCTACCGCCGCTCTTCCAGGTGATCTTGGTGTTATACTGGGCAACCTGGATGTCGTAGACGCCGCCCTGCCATTTGAAGCCCTTGAGCGTGTAGCCCTGCGAGAACTGCGGCGGAAGGATCGGGTCGAAATACAGGCGGTCGGTGCGGAAGCGATAACCGGTGAAGCCGTGCGTGAGCGTCCTTTCAACGAGAGATCGATTAGCAAACTCGCGCGCTGTGCCGAAGCGCAGGACGCACTGGAGGTAGCCGCCATGTCCGGTCAAGAACGTGTAGGCGGGGTTCGTGCCGCCATTCTCGGCGTAGACGTCGCTCGTCTGCTCTGAAAATTGGTAGTAAGGCGCGCGAGCGTACGGCTGCGATGACTGAAGGAAGTAGGACCAGGAGGCACATCCGACGGGCGAAAGCTCGGCGGCGATGATACTGCGCGCGGCGAGCGGTCAGCAAAGGCTTGAATACGTGGGAAGAGAGAGCGCGACGCACGAGAAAATCGAGTAAGTCATTCCCGGACCGTTCGGGGAGGTCGCGATCGAGTAGAAGTCGAGGTCCTGGAGGGCGGCAGACGGACTGCGAGGGTACTCGTACGGGTACTCGAGCAAGACGACGTCGGCCTGCTTGACGGCAGTGGTACCGTTGAAGCCGTCAAACTCGAGGAGGATGCCGCTCGGCGCCTGGAGCATGGTAATGTTGTTGCGGATGGCGGTCCAGTTCGATGGCGAGTCGTAACCGAGCATGCTGCCGACTTCTTGCGCGTGCTGCAACGTGACGGCGAAGGCTCCGTTGGCTGCGAGGAAGCGGACAAGGTCAGCTCGACGAGCAGACGCGTACGAGTGAGCGGAGGACGCACTCATCGCGGAATTGTTCTTGTGGTTCGAGTACTCATCCGGCGAGGTCATATTGGTCGTGTAGTACTGACCGGTCGTCTGATTGTACTGGACGAAGGTCGCAATCATATCGGCGGCGCCACGAATGAGCGGGTAACCCTTCTCCTGAAGCCACGTCTTGTTACCGGTCGCCGCAAAGTATTGCCACGCGGCGAGAGCGATGTCGGGGTTGAGGTGGTATTCGTAGTCGTAACAAGGTCCGACGCCGGTGCAGTTGCCGAAGCGAGCGTTCGTCCACGGGAACAAGGCGCCGCTCAGGTTGAACTCGCGTGCGTTGACTTCGGCCGCGCCGAGCTGGCGGTGGTAGTAGTCGATGATGTTCTCGCCGTAGTCGGGCTGGAGCGCGAAGAGCGAGGGCGCAACCCAGGTGATCGAGTCCCAGAAGACCTGCGAGCGGCGAGACATCAGCGCGAAGGCCGGACGCGAGTCTTTGCGGAAGGTAATTTGCCTGTCCAGCGTAAGAGTCGGATGTCAGCCCGGCGGGACCCATCGAGGTGTCGCCGAGGCCAGTCGGCTCGGAACCGTTGCGCAGCTGTAGGAGGCGGAACGTCAGCGAGTACGATCGAGTCGCTCGCTCGAGCGAACCACGATACCGGCGACTCACGTTGGTCAGGATGTGGAAGAGACTGGCGCGAGTCGAGAGCTGGATCTCGCGGAACTCCTCCGAGTCCCCATTGATCACGATGTCGGCGTCCTGCCAGACCTGCTTCCACGCCTGCTGGTGCTGGTTGACCATGGCCTCCCAGCCCGTTGCGTTGGCGTGCCTGGCCGCCTGCAGGGCTGTCGCAAGCTCGGAGCCGGGGTAGGCGTCGGACGAGGCGATACCCACGTACTTGACCGCGTCAAGGCGACCGTTCTGCGGGACGTGAGTTGCGCGGTAACACAGCGACGCGGTTGACGCGTTGGTAGTCAAGACGCCCTGCTGGGTGATGCAGTTTGCGCCGGTGTCGTTCGTCCAGCCGGCCGAGTGAGGCCACGCGTCCATGAGCGAGACTTCGTAGGCCGTGACGTTTAAGATGCCCTTCGGGCGGACGGCCGAGTGGATGATATGCGTGTAATTCGGGACGGGTCCTGCCGAGACGGGGTCGGTACGCCAGGCGCCGACGCCCTGCGAGAACGAGCGACAGTCAGCGCGGGACCTTCTCGAGGGCAAAGTCCTCGAATGCACGTCAAGAACGTCGGTGAAAGCAACCTGCATGTCCTGCGTGAGGCCTTGGACGCTCAAGCGGACTGCAGCGACGTTGGGCCAGACACGGTGGGCGAGGACGGTGTACTCGAGCGAGACGCTCTTGTTCATGCCCTCAGGCGTCCAGTCGAGCATGGTCCGGACGATGCCGTCGTTGATCGACATCGACTGTGACCAGTTGGCAATCTGGGAATCAGGCGTGAGGGTCGAGTAGGTCTCGTTGTTGATCGTCAGGTAAAGGGAGTCGAACGTCGGGAGAGTGGAAATCGGCTGCTCGCCGCCAGTTTGGGCCTGCGCGTGTGCGGACTGTCAGCAAGGCGCTTGCGAGAAGACGGAGGACTCGGAGGGCACGAAGTTGGTGCCGGCAGTCTCGTTTCTGGCAGAAAGAACGAGTCAGCCGGGAACGCGCGCAAAGCGAGAGAAGGCCTCGAACACACTGCTGGTCATAGAAGCCTGCGACAATGGCCGCCGTCTGCCTCGGCGTAAAGAGCGGCCATCCCTGCGTCCCGTCGTGGGCGGAAGCATTGATCGGAACGACTTGACGGTACCCAAATCCTTCGGCGGGAATCCTCTGGCCGATGTATCCGTTCGCGACGTAAGGCTGGCGCTCCCATGATGTGCGGTTGAGCTCAGTCGTCGAAAGCGTGTAGTCGATCTGTGCAGCCGAGGCGAGCGGGATGGACGCGGCGACGGCGAGAAGAAGCCGCGACCTGCGGAAAGCCGGCATAACTAGCAACAGACTACTCGGGTCGATATGATACGGCAACCGCAGACACAAAGCAGGCCGGCAAACACAGCGGAAGCGGAGGCAGTCGGCGGGGGTTTTCGAGGAGGAAGACAGAGCGAGGCGGGGACTCAGGGAGAAAATCGGGGAGCTCCAACCCAGGCCGTCCGATCCCCCACCCTCCTGAACTGCTGGCTTCGGCGGACAGGAACAGGCGAAATTGTGGAACGAGAGCACCGCAAGGAGAAGTGTCGTCACCAGGCGGACGGCGCTAACCGAATTGGAAAAGCGCGAGCGTCAGGGAGAACGGCGCAGAGACAACTCAGCCTGCTGACGACGCTCGCAGGCCCTGCCAAGCCAGCTCCCCCTGCGCTCCTGTCGCCTCGAAGCACCGACTGAGCGCTGGTCGACGTGGACTGAGGCTCGCCCAACACGCCTCTGCTGATGTCCTGCTACTGCTCAAGTGGACTTAGCCTGATCCGCGTCGAGATCGATCCCAGCCTGTGCCGACCCGCAGGAAGAAGCCAGCCGTCGGGGGGAGGTGGAGGTCACGAAGAGCTCGAGCTCGACGCGGGGACACCGCGCCGTGGTTGCTTCTGCTGTTCGTCGGGGATGTGGTCGATGTTCCGCGGAACGCTGTCCTGTAGGAATCGTCAGGATCGCTCGGGGAACAGGCGAGGAAGCGCCGTTCTTCCTCCTCGGCAATTTGTTCTTCTCGCTCGCCGTAAGCTGATCCAGGCTGTTTTGTCGGTTCTCTTTGTCGACTGGCGGAGTGCACGGCGTCGAACTCGCACCGTTGCCGTCACCGCCCGCAGTGATCTCTCTCTCGATCTCTTCTGGCTTGATTCGGTCATCAGTGATTCAGCTGGGCTGGTGCAACGTCTGTCAAGCTCCCTGCGACCCAGCGCTGCCCCCGCGTCACCCACCCGGTTACTCCCGCAGGTCCCGCTTCGGTTTCGCATCTTGCCGTCCTCACGCTCTGCGGCCGTCCTCCGTTCCGCGGTCGCTGCTGTCTGGCATACTCCCCCGCTAACCCGCTCTATCGTCAACCAGGCTCGCGAGGGCGCTCACTTGGGCCCTTCCCACCTTTCCTGAACGATTTGCCCCGTTTACAGCGCCAGTAGATGGGAGCGAGGACTGGTTGGAGCTGATTGCTTCGAAGAGGAACAGATCCAGATACAATGTGCGTTGCGAGCTTGTTGGCGTGTAGTCGTCTCCCGGCGTCAAGGATCACATCAAGCTGCTTCTCCTCGTGCGTTTGCCTTAGCTCTCTTTCGCCTGGCACTTGCCTGGCGAGACTTTGTACTGACCCCCTCTTCTGCCATGCAGGACAGCAAGCGCAAGGTGGCTTCGCAGCCTCCGCTCTTTCACCGGAGGACTCTCCCAAATCGCTGGAACCGCATCCTTTTTCCCTGAAGAATGTCGTGGAGGTTATCATCGGCGAGGTGTGTCGATTTCAAGCGTAGGAGACGACCAAGATCGCGACAAGAGCTGACGTTCCGACTTGGACGAAACAGCTTGCTGCCCTCGAGCAACTTCCGGTCAACGAGATCTTCCGCAGGCTCAGTATCGCTGCGGACAACTACAAGATGATAGACAAAGACTTGCGAGCACAAGCCACAGGGTTCAAGTGAGCTTTGTAGTCCATCGTGCAAAACACGCTTCGCGTTGTCCGCCTCTTCAGTGGCAATGCGAAAAAGAAACAGAACACGAAAGCGCAATGTTATACAGAGGACGAGGCGTGCGCCTTGAGCAGGCCGTCGTAGTTGGCCGAGAAACTCGAGTCCTGTGGTGAGCCGACTCGAAACTCTGGCTTTGACGATGGGTTGAGGGAAAACCCGCGACGATGGGCGATGCGACGGTTCGAAACATGTCGAACTGCCGCTACGAGTCAGTTACCTCGAGGATGAGTGTCTGCCGGCGTGTGCTGATTGCTATAGGAGGAGAGTTCTCTCGCCAACTCGTTTGGGCCGAGGTGGGAGATTTCTTCGAGGGGCAGTTCGGCGAGGCGTGACTGGCGGAGCAGAAGTTTGTACTGCTGCCCGTCGAACGGACAAGATGACATGCTGAACAGCGCAAGGAGACCGAGAGCGAGGAGAAGGTGACAAAGCGAGGACAAGCATTGGAAGCGCGAAGAGATGGCGCTGTCCGCTGATGATCCGGAATGGATCACCCTACAGCTCGGGTGCCGATGCATGCGAGCATGGAGGAGTGTGGGCAGCTGCAGCGGAAAGAGTCGGCAGGTCGGGCGAGGAAAGGTGGGTCGAGCTAGGCGTAGAGGGGGCGAGGTCGATGAATACGCACTTCAGCGCGTGGGATGGAAGCGCAAACGACGCATCAAGCTGCTGTACGCGCGCCGAGATGCTGCCGGTCCCGGAGGAAACGTCCATCGTAGGCAGCCTTCCCAAACGCCTCGAATCGCCACATTACTTCGAGAACCGCCAGCTTGCATCCCGCTCACCGCCCAGCAAGTCCTCCCTCCTTATCCAAGACCGCTTACCACTTCGCGGCCTCTCTCCTCCCAATCGGTACAAACTCCCGCTTCGCCAGTGCAAACTCGTCGTCGTGACCCTGCCGCCGACCTCGCGCAACACGATCATGGTGTTCGGTAACGAACACATCCTCGTCTGTATGCAGCTGCTGCATCTCCTTGCCCCATTCGGGACCGCGCGGGTTCAAGCAGTACAGCCGCCAGGCGAGCATGTCGGCCTGCAAGGGAAGCGAAGCATCAGCAAGTACTCACCGAATTCAGCGAGAGAGGACCGACGTCAACAAATTGGAGTGAAGCCAGCTCGCGCCACTGCGAGCAGACAACATCGTCAGCCTGAGCCGAGCGAAGGAGAAGGCGAAGACGAAGAGAGGGAACGCACCAGCAGTTCCTGATTGATATGCAGCTGCACCGTTTGCACTCTGACCTTCCTCAATGTCGAGAAAATGAACTGCGCAACCGTGCGAGCCTCGGTGTGCCAGTTTTTCGGAAATGCCTCGACGTCCGCCCTAAACTTGGACTCGAGCGCTTCGGCGTGCGCGATCTTGTACTCCAAGTCGCCCTCATCGAGCACGTATTCGAACACCGACGCGAGGCCATCGAGGAGCTGGTCAAACCATTGAATGTCCGTCCCTGCATGCCCTTCAATCGCACCGTGTCCGAGTGGGATTGAGCGGAAATTCGCACGAATCGCTTCGCACAGCGGCTTGAGCTCTGCGTAGAAGCGCTGGAGGATGCCTTCGGCTATTTTTCCGTCCGTGATGGTCGTTACGAATTGGCGGACTTCTTCGACTGGCCACTCGCCGCGGAGAGGTGGCGCGGCAAGGCGGGACAAGTGGTAAAAATCGTGGTCGGGCAGGCGGACGCGGCCACTGGTCATATTCGCGGCCGGAAGTATGGAGAGCTGAGCTGAAAGGCAAAGGAGCGAGAGGAACGTGGACAGAGAAGCAAGCGGCTCGTCCGCCCGCAGCTGTCCTTCCGCGGATTGTCCGGTCGGTTCATGGAGGTGACGGCGAGCCAGTCGGTGTCAACGCGGGTGGAGAGAGGAGGCGGAGTTTGGGGGCGAGAGGATCGGGAGCAAGCGACTAGGAAGGCGTCGTCTTCGCTCAGATAGGCCGTAAAAGGGCCAGAAGCTTTGTGGTAACCGCCCAACCGGTCGTCTCGACACCCAGGCCATGAGTTCGACCCCTCCGCACCTCCTCCTCCGCTCACACCCCCTCGCCTCGCTCACTCGCGCACGTTCGTGCCGCCAACCGCCCAGCAAGCCTTCTGTGACCACCATGACGACCGCCGCCTTGTCCCTCAGTCCCACGAACGCCAGCCTCGGTCTCGGGCGCCCCTCCTCAGGCAAGGCGCGTCGCTCGCACCCACGGGAAAGTAGCGGGGCGTACCAGCTTTTCGACGCAAAGCAGGTGCAGGTGTTTAGAGAGGCATTCAGCGTGCGTCCCGAGCTTCTCGAGAGCGGTACAGGGCCGGACGGGCGACAAGCGAGGAGGTTGAACGACGCGAAGCTGATGAGCGGTTGCTGACCTGTCGCCGCTGCTGGGTGCGTTTGCGCATGCAGTTGATTGACCAGGACAACGATGGGATTATCTCTGAGGCGGACTTGCGCGGATTGCTTGCGTCCCTCGGTGCGTTCACCCTCCTCGCCTCTCCTCGTGACCCTCCTCACGCCGCGGCTAACTCGCTCTTCCCCTTTCCGCAGGACAGCAGCCCTCTCACGAACTCCTCCACTCCCTCCTCCACGCGCAGCCCCTCTCCTCCTCCTCGTCCCAGCCCTCCTCTCCCGCCTCTCCGCGCCCAATAAACTTCACCACCTTTGTCACCCTGCTCGCCTCGCACCTCTCGCCCCTCTCGCCCGAACAAGAGATGCTAGAGGCTTTTGCGTGCTTTGACGAGCGGAATGAGGGGTTCGTGAGGGGTGGAGAAGTGAGGGAGTGGTTGGGAGGGACGGGGAATCGCATGACGGAGGCTGAGGTGCGTCGCCGTTTCCCTTTCCTGCGTCTTTCTCCTCCTGCGAAACGAGGCACTGACAAGTGAACGGCACGCGCGGCGCACAGATCGACCGCCTCCTCCACGCCCCCTTCTACGACCCTAAAACCGACCTCTTCAACTACCGCCTCTGGTGCTCGACCCTCCGCGTGACAGACGTCGACGAGGCCGAAGGCGATGCAAAGGGGTTTTAGCAACGGCGGAAGCGAGGCGTACAGACACTGCGAGGGATTCTCTTTCAAGGTGCTTACTGTCGCGAAAGAAATCTGCCATCTGCTTTTTTTTCGCCAGGCTCGCTCGCTTGGCCGTTACGCGGTTCTCGAAGAGACGATGCGGTTTTGAGCGTGATACGACTCTGGTGCATATCGGATGACAGGTGGACAGCAGGAACTAGCGGAGACAAGAGAACGCTGGAAGAGTGTCTGTGATGGAACGAAGGGGGACAGCGTGAATGAGCATAGAGTCGACGCGGAGGTTGTGGAAGAGTTCATGGAAAGTGTCCGTCAAGAAGATGCTGAAGGGGAGGGAACTGCGGCCGCCGTCAAGCTCATCGCCCGAGCACGCCCGCTCCACCGATCAATACCAACCCCAGCGTGACGGGCAGCGCGACCCAAACCCCACTCTCGACACTCGTCAACCTCCTGACCGCCGCCGAACACCCCTGACACGTCCAGCCATCGGCCAAGCTCGTGTATTGGGCGGGAAAGTACATGGCGAAAGTGAGGATCGAGTTGGCGCCGTTGAAGAGGCCCGGTTGGGCTGTTGCGTCCGGCCCGCCGGAGTCGTAGACTCGGAGGGTGTAGGTTGCCTGGGCGAAGGGGACGGCGTTGGGGGATTGGGCGTAGCTGCAAGCGGAAACGCAAGGTTAGATGATTGCGACCCCAGCAGCGATACTTCGTGTAGAGGGACATCGTGCGAAGGCGGCGACGCGAGAGGCGGGAAGTGCAGAACTCACGCATATGGATCCCACACCAGCGACGTCTGGCTCCCCGGGATCCCCTGCGTCGGTCCAACAGGGTACGTGAAGCCATTCGCGGAGCAGCGGGCTTCGAACGTCAAACTGGTGGGCGTGACACTGCGTTCCCTCCGTTCGTCAGCGAAGGAAGAGAAGGAAGGAGAGGAAGGGACGGAACTAGAGCGAGGTGTAGTTCCAGCCGAACGTGATCGGGTTCGAGGGGGCGATCTTGTAGTATGAGGGGCCGGCTGTCGCGGCGGGTGTGAGGAAGGTGAGGCCTCCGGCGCTGTGTGAACGAGGCCAGTGGAAGGGCAAGGGATTCGAACGAGGAGGAGAGGGGAGTCAGCGACGCGTTCGACCAATGTCCGAGTCTTGCTAGGCGACACTGCCTCTTCTCCCAGCACATGGTACACCACGTTGCGAGCACGAATGCTCACGCCCTCGATGCCGTCTCGCCTCTTCTCGTCGGCGCCGACCGTCGAGAGCGAGCTCCCCGTCCCGCACCCTCGCAAACAGGCGAAGGGTGACTCACGGCGCGGTGTTGGGAATGCTAACCGAGCTGCTCTGGCTCCCACTGGCGCCCGTGCTCGGCCGCTGCTGCCGCGGGACGAGGACGTTGGCGGGCGGACTTGCTGGCGTGGGTGGTGACGGCGGGTTCGTTGGCGAGAGTTGTGGGAGGAGGAGTTGGGCTTGTAGGAGTGGTGGGAGAGCTAGCAGGAGCAGCACGAGTGGCTGGAGCATGGTTTGCCGTGTGTTTTTGAGGGTCTCGAGGGAAAAGACGGCGGGTGAAAGGGGGTTCGCCCACACGCCACGATAAAAGGATCGGGCACTGAGGATGGCTTGGCGAGAGTGTACCAGCAGCATCGCATGCCTCGCCGAGCTTGTCACCGTCGACGCTGGTCAAATCACCTTCATCCTCGTCGTCGTCGCAGAGCCCGTCGCTCACTTCTCACGCTCGAAAACTCGTGCCCGGACACGCTGCGAGTGTCTGCTGGACTCGTACAGCTCGACCGAGCGACACTGTGAACCCTAACCCCAAACTCGGCCCTCCCCCCCTTCTGCGCGCCTCGACACCGCCAGCACTCACCGACGACTCGTCGCATCGTCCTCGCTCCCTCGCCGGGCGGGCAGCAGACAGGCGGGACAGACTCGACGCTCTCACAGGTGCGCCCGATCACGCTCACATATCCTCCACTCGCGGCGAGAGGTGCCCGACGACACTCCGGGCTTCCCTCCCCACCGCTCCAACATCCGAGGCGTGCATCGCGAGACGAGTCGCGGGGCTTGGGCAGGGCTCAGAGAAGCGGAGACACTGTCAACAGTCAAGGGGACTGCACTGCGGGTGGCACCGCAGACCTCGGGGGCTGTCACTCGCACGCCTCCCCGCTTGAACACCGAAGGGAGGGACGGATGCTGACGTCCCTGGTCCGTTAACCTCGATAGGCTCGACACTCGCCAGCACCTCGCTCTTCGACATGGGCAACAACGCCTCGACGCCCTCGACTCCCTCCGTCGGCGGCGCGCCCGGCTCCGCTCTCGACAGAGGCGGATCCCGCTCGTCGCGCAACTCGCCTCGGTCGCGCAGCATCCCCCTCCCAGGCGGTGGCGAAGAGCGTTTCCACGGCACGACCTCGCGAACACCGAGCAAGCGAAAGAAACATATCGAGTTGCCGGACGTCTCGGGCGGGTCATCGTCCGGTCAACCGTCGCGCTCGTCTTCGATCTCGCACCACACCCAGCCCGCGCCCTCGACGCTCTCTCAACCTTCTCCTCCACCCGCTCGACACCCGCGTGCCGGTTCAGGCTCTGGCGTGAGACGGAAACACTCGGACCGCGTCCCCGTCGTCGACGAAGGAGACCTCGACCCCGAGATCCTCAACGAGGCAGTGGGTGGTTCGCTTCGCGGTGCACTGCAGGGAAAAGCAGAGCATGTTGTCTACGGACCGCGGAGGACGGACGATCCCTCCGTCTTGCTCTCGTCTCCCCCCGCGGCGGCAGCCTTGCTCGACGCCTCGCCTGGCTCGCCCGTGTCAGGTTTCTCGGGCGCAACCGTCAAGCCCGTCGCGATCGGTATCCCCGGCACCGGTTCCGCCTCAATCGCCCGCACTCCCGCCGGCGCCGCCGCCGGAGTAGGTCGCGACGGCTCGCTCACTCACGCGGGAATGGGCGCGATCGGTGCCAACGCCCTTCTCATGGATCCAGACGACACGACTCATCCTGGGTTTGGGACGAGCGCGAGGCTGACGAGTGACGTGATCATGAGTACGGATCGGATGCCGGTCCTCAACTCGCCGACGAGGGAGGGCGTACCGGATGACTCGCCGTTCGGGGAGGGGGCTCAGACGCCTGCTGAGAGTATGGAGGGTGCAGAGGAGCCGCGGAGGGCAGAGGGATCGCAGACGCCGGGACAGGAGCGGAGGGATCTGCGGCCGAGTTCTGCTTCTCTGGCGGATGGCGCGGGGTCGGGGAGTGCGGGCTCGTCGACGTCGAGCAGGACGGCGGGAGGAGGGGAGGGCGTCAGGAGGGTCACGACGCCGCAGACATCGTTTGCGGGAGCCGTCTCGTCCATCTTGGCGCCTACACACGCAGGCGGAGAACCCAAGATCTCGTCTCCCCCTCATCCTTCCGCCGCCCAGCTCCCTCCCACGACTTCATCCCCTACCCCTCCCTCTGCCGCACCCACTGACACGGTCCAAGCGCCCCCAGTGCCAGACTACGCCCTCCCCATCGCGTCCGCGTCGATTCCCTCCGGCACGTCCGTCATCGCCTCGCCCGCCACGTCGCGCGGTACGACCCCCACAGGCGCCGTACCCAGTCCCGCCGTCCTCCTCCCTCCAGCAGTCTTCAATGCCCCGGTCGCCGCGATCCCCATACCGCTCCTCTCCGTCCCCAGCCAAACGATCGCGCAGAACCTCCTCGCTGCGGCTGTGGACCTCGGTGCGGGAGAGAGGGGCGTGCCGACGTTGATCAAGTGGAAGGACGAGGACGGGCAAGAGAAGGGGAGGGAGGGGAGGGGTGCGAAGGGACCGAAGGAGGTGTATGTTACGGGGACGTTTGCGAACGGGTGGAAGACGAAGATCGAGTTGAGGAAGACCGAGTGCGTCGCGGCGACGTTTCTTCTCGTTGGCGAATCCGCCGTCGAGCGCGGGGATGTGGGCTGACACTGGATCGTCATCTCCCTTCGCGCAGCGCCTCGGACTTCTCGGCACTCATCTCTCTCCCTCCCGGCCCGCACCGCCTCAAGTTCATCGTCGACAACGAGTGGAAGGCGTCGAAGCACCTGCCCGTCGCGACCGACGCCGACGGCAACCTGATCAACTACCTCCAGGTGAACCCGGTCAACTCGAAGATCCCCGAGACAGTGTGGTCTCCGCCTCCGACGACTCCTGCGGCGAATCCTCAGCCCCTTGCCGTCCCGAACGCGCAGACTGCCGCAGCCGTCGCCTCGATCCCGCCCTCGTCGACGCCCAACACGGTCGCGCGCGCTCTCGGCGGCTTCAACCCGCCCTTCTGGCCTTTCGCAGGCGCAGAAGACGACGATACAGCTGTCGCAGGTGCAGGACAGGCGTACGACGCCGACGAGGACGACACGCAGTGGACGCAGGAGATCCCTTCCGAGTTGATCCAGTGGGGCGAATGGGAGGCCGATCGGGACGCGATCGAAGCGGAGTGGTACGTGCGGTACCCGAACCCGACGCACGACACGCCTCAACCGCAGTTCCCGCCTCCTCCGCCCTCGGCTGGCGTCCAGCCGCCTTCGTTGCCGGCGCAACTCGAGAAGGGCCCGCTCAACCATGCGGCGTATGTCACGCAGGGGAGCGGGGACGACAACTCGATCCTGCCGAAGCCGGATCACTCGGTCATCAACCACCTCGCGGCCAGCCCGATCAAGGGAGGTTACTTGAGCGTCGGTGTCACGACACGGTACAAGCGGAAGGTGCGTCGCTGCGCGGTTACTGGCCCAAGCTGGTCCGTCGAGAGGCTGACCTCTCGGATTGAACCCCTGGTTGATGTTGCGCAGTTCGTCACTATCGTGTGTCCTGTTCAGATTGCCAACTCCGCCTTGTCTCTCTAGCTGACCCTGCATCGTCTCACAGGTCTACTACAAAGCGCTCTCGTCACGGTAGAATACCCGCCGTTCGCCACCCTGCGATACCCATACCCGCGCCCTTCGCCCACCTGTACCTTACCTTCCTCCCCGCCTCCCGCCTTCCCGCCCCGCGATTTATAGGAGACACTTACCTTATGCATTCTGCTCCTACTCACCCGCTCTCTCTCACTCCCTCGCCGCCCTGTACCATATCCTCGTCTCGATAGACTCGCTTTGCTCTCGTCTCGCCGCCGTGTTTTCCCGTTGTCGCGCATTCACTCGCTGTTTCCGTCCGGTAGCCCTTCAGTAGCCTCTCGTGGCGTGTCTCTGCCACTGCAGCACTCGTTTTCCTCCTCCCCCTGTCGAGTGCGACCTTCGCGTCGAGAAGCGAGTCGCGTCCACCTCGACCTCGTTCAAGTCGCTCGACGTCGCTCGCTGACTGTGTGTCGACTCTTGTACACTGTCCGCTGCGATGAACACGCACGCACGGCAGCCGAACGGCTTCTCGGTCGACAACCTGTGCGTTCCTCGTCTCGTCGCGACCCTGCCCATTTGTCCCGCTCGCTCGCCGCATGGGTAGCTGTCGGACTGAGGGGTGTTTGCTGGTCGTAGAGCGCTGAACAAGGAACGCTCGCACTCGTAGACTCAGCATCGGCGCGACTTCGACGCCGAAACGACCGCGCCCGTCCTCGTCGGCTGCCGGCGCCTCTGCTCCTCGCCCGTCGCACCTCCCTTCGTCGCCCAGTCATGGCCAGACGACGCCTCAGCACCGCTCTTATCCAGGACCGAGCAAGCTAAACGGGTCAAGTCCCGCAGGGTGCGCCAACCTCGCTGATCAAGGTCCTCGCGACGAAGCTAATACTCCAGTCTTGCACGCAGCTTCCCCTCTCCCGCTCCTCCCGCTACACCCTCCGCACCCGTAATCCCCTTCTCAACCCGCTCGAACAAGCTCACGGTGCAAGAATCGCTCAACGCCCACTTGACCCTTCCAACCTCGTCGCAAATCGCAGGAGACGGGTCGAACAAGCCGAGGGTCAAGTTGACCGCTAGCACGAACCCCGCGGACTATGATTACAGGATTGCGTACGAGAGGGCGATGGAGAGGAGTGAGGGTGGGTTGAGGTTTGTCCATTCAGCGGAGGAATCGCCTCGCTGACAGTCTTTGGGCGCGCGCAGTGCTCGACAACCTGATTGACGAGGCGGCGCAGGTCTTCAAGGAGTACTACGGGATCGAGGAGTTCGGTGATCCCAGCATTCAGTCGCAGGTTCGCCTCGTCTCGTCTCGCTCTTCCTCCTCGACCTTCCTAACCTCGCTCCTCAACGCACGCAGGACGACATCCTCGTAGTCGGCCGCCTCTGCCCCGAAACCGACACCGCAAAGATGACCGAAACCTCGACCTGGCTCGAGTCGTCCCGCATGCTCGGGTCCGGCTCGCGCGTCTTGCTCAAGTTTGAGCCGGACATGAAGGTCCGTGGTGCGCCGACGGGCGGAGGTGGGATGGGGGTGTTTCCGGGGTGTATGGTAGCCCTCAAGGGGCAGAATGGCGGAGGGAAGTTGTTTGCGGTCAAGGAGGTCTTGATGGTGCGTAACGAAGCTCCGCTGCCCTTTCCTGCTTGATCGCCGTCTGCGCTTCACGCTTCCGTGCTCTCACCGGTACTCACACGACGCTTTTTTTCCGCAGATGCCGCCCATTGACGCGACCTACACCCCTCCAACCGAAATCCTCGCGCACCAATACGGCTCCGACCCAAAACAACTCGCCGGCAATCCCATGTCCGTCATCATGGCAGCCGGACCGTATACCGTCGACAGCGACCTCGAGTATGAGCCGCTTCAGGCGTTGTTGGAACTCGTGAAGGAGGAGAAGCCGGATGTGTTGATCATGGTGAGTTCCCCGATAAGCCAGTGGGTCGCCCGCGCCAGATTCAGGCGAAAACCAACTATTGAAGTCACGAACGGGACTCACACCTTGCAATCTTGCAGACTGGCCCGTTCATCGACGCCGATCACCCGCTCATCAAGCTCGGCGAAGTCGACGAGTTCCCCTCGCAGCTCTTCCGCTCGCGTATCTCGGCCAAGCTCGCCAACCTCCTTGCCTCGACGCCTCGAACTGCTGTCATTCTCATCCCGAACGGGAGGGACTTGACGAGCACGCATGTTGCGTTTCCGCAGGCGCCGCTGCCAAAGGATCCGGAGCTGGGTTTGCCGAAGGTGAGTCGCCGATTGCACGGGCTGACATTCGCGCGTCCGAGCGGGTCGCCAGCCTGGGCGTCGTCAATGAGGTTTGACCAACGCATGCTTCCACGCAGGGCGTCCGACTTCTCCCCAACCCGACAATGTTCAGCATCAACGAAGTCGTCTTCGGCGTCACCTCCGTCGACGTCTTGTGGTCGATCAAGTCACAAGAGTTCTTCCGCAAGTGCCCTGACGCTGAGTCGGTGGCCGAGGGGGCGCAGGAGGATCCGCAAGCGAAGGACGTGATGGCGAGGGTCTGCAGGCATTTGCTCAGGCAGCGGAGGTGAGTCTCTCGCTTGTCTTGTTCTGTACCGCTACAGAGAAAAGTTGGTCTGCGGCGCTAGAGCTGTGCGAGCATCGCTCACAAGGGCTTCTCATTCGCAGCTTCTATCCCGTCTTTCCCTCGCCACCTCCGTCCAAAATGCTCGACGCGCTCAACCTCGACATCACGCACTACGACCTCGTCAAGATGGGCGGCTCGGGTCCCGACATTGTCATCGCGCCGTCGATCCAGAAGCATTTCACGAGGGTGCGTTTCCGTTGCGGCCAAGTGCTCGCCTAGCTCTCCCTCGCAGGACGAGAGAGAGAGAGAGAGCGATTGCGCCGAGATTCCTGAGCCTGACAACTATCCACAGATTGTCGACTCGACCATCATCCTCAACCCGTCCTTCCTGACCAAATCCTCCGCACCCGCGTCGGCCGGCACCTTTGCCCGTCTCACGATCCATGCGATGGACCAGGAGAACCTCAACGAGCTCGCACACAGCGGGATGGTCGACGTCGGAGGCGAGCCGGACGAGCCTGTCGAGCATCGTGTGTGGGAGCGGTGCAGGGTCGACATTATCAAGGTCTGAGGAGAGACATGTGGCGTTGTATCTCTGGCTTCCTGTTGTATCGCGCGGCTGCTCCTCTCGGTGTCTCAAGCCTCCAAGAGAAGGCGAGCGCGATGCAGGGCTATGCGAAACGATCCAGCGGCCGAAAGAGACGCGACGCTGAGAGAGAGAACGCGAGGTGAACATGCGGGAGGCGCGGGAGACGAGGCACAGGAGAGGATGTTCTAGAGCACACAACAAAGTAGCTACGTGTATCGGCCAGAGTCACCGTCACCGGTCGAGCGGGCGTCCTTCGGGGTGAGATGGGGGGAAGACCACGCCGGCGCCGTGATGCAGCATCAAATCGGTCGCATCCTCGTCAGGCGCACGGTGCGAGCCAGCTTCGACTGTCTGCGGCGAGTTGGAACCGGAATGCGACGAGTTTGGACTGCCAGGCGAGATGACCTCGACGTCGGCGCCGCTCGAGAGGTGCCTGACGGTTTCGCCCTGGCGGTCCTCGGCCGTATAAGCACCGGCCAATGCCTGGCCGGGCGAGGATGCCCGCATGGGTGAGCCGGGGTCGCTGTCGGGAACGTCGGCGCGGATTTTGGCGACGAGGTCGGGCACCCTGGAAGGTAGACAGGCTGTCAACATGCCGCTCCGTCAAGGCGAAGACAGCGAATCGGACGCACTTGTATGGCTTCGTGACGACGGTGTCCATGCCAGCATCGATTGCAGCCTGTCGTTGCGCATTGCGAGCGTTGCCGGTCAAGCCGACGATGCGCTGGTGTCCCGCTCGCTTTCCTTCCCGCTCGGCTTGTCGAATTGCCTTTGTCGCCGCAAGGCCGTCCATCACGGGCATCTGCGCAGAGAAGCGATCAGCTTGCGGCGAGGCGAGTGAGGAGTGGGAGGCGCACCTCGATATCCATCAAGATGCAATCGACCTGTCCGGCAGGTCGGCCGTTGAGAATGTCGAGGCCTTCCTGACCGTCGCACGCGACGAGGACCTCGCAACCCTCCTTCTGCAGCTGCTTGCGCAGGACCGTCCGGTTGATTTGGTTGTCCTGCAAGCGCAACAAAGACGCGTCGGCGCGCTTGCTTCCGTTCAGCAGCGAGAGTGGGCGACGAACCTCGCAGCACAGCACTACCGCACCCTTGAGCGGCTGCTCCTCCTCGCCGGTCGTGCTGAGGAACACCCTGGGCGCCGCACCTCGCTCGGCGTTCGGGCCCGTGATGCCCTCGACGACGGCGAGGGTGCGGTCGTTCGCCCGCGGGCCGGCGTCGACGGAGCGGGCGGTGATGAAGCAGCGGAAGATGGAGCCTTTGCCGACGGTGGAGGCGACTTCGATGCGGCCGGCCTGCAGCTCGCACAGGTCTGCGCGAATAAAGAGTGAGCTTGACCGTCGGAGGCGGGGATGAGATTGCACGTACTGCGCGCGATCCACAAGCCGAGTCCTGACCCACCCCAAGTTGTGTGTGTGAATGGCGAGGCTCTGTGACGAGGGGAGGTCAGCGACACCCAGGAGAAAGCCGGGTTCAGCACGACTCACTGCATGAACTTGGCGAACAACCGACTCGTCTCCTCCTGCGTCATCCCCGGCCCGCTATCCTCGACGCTGAAGAACAAATAAACCGGTTTGCGCTTGTCTATGTGGTACTCGATTTCCTGCGGCGGGATGAGAGGAGCGTCGCGGTCGGGTGGTTGGGCGGAGACTTCGACTGCGAGAGTGACGACGCGGGTGGGAGACTTGGCGGTGAAGCGGATGGCGTTCGAGAGGAGGTTGACGAGGACTTGGGTAAGGCGGGCTGGTACCGGGTTGAGCGCGGGTCAGTTAAATCTTCGCTGAAGCTCGCGAGCTCGGGAGGCGCACCTGGGTCGGCGAACACGCGAGCTCGATGTCCGAGACGCGCGAGAGACGATCCGATGACAAGCTTGAGCTCGATGTCCCTCATGCGGCACTCGGTCTGTGCCAACCTCGTCAGTGCCAGTCTCGAAGGGCTCTAAGCAACCTCATCGCACCTTGAACATCCGGCAGATGTTGCGCAGACTCGTCGCGAGGTCGAACTCGACCGGCGTGATGTTGTACTTGCTAAGCTGAATCTGCGCCAACCCGAGAATGTCGTTCGCGATGCGCTCTTGCGCCATTCCACACTCGGTGATCGCGTCGAGCGCCTCGATGTCTTCGTCGAGGTCGTGGAGGGTTTGGTCGGAGAGTTCGGAGGGGAGGGCGTTGCGCGATTGGAGGGTGAGGAGCGTGTCGCGCAGTTTCTGCAGGGACGAGCGGGTGAAGTCGCTGTTCTGGAGGATGGCGCTGATCTGCGGAGCGACGTGAGTCGTCCAGTCAGCGCACCGTCTCGAGACGGGTTGAAGAGAACGCACCGGATTCCGGATCTCGTGGCTCGTCACGTCGATCAACAACTCCTGCTGGCGCTTCTCCTCGACGGCGACTTTTCTCCGCAGCTCCGCCTCCTCCGCCTCGGCTTTCGCGCGCGCCTCGCGCTCCTTCGAGACGTTCAGGATCGCTTCTTCCGCTCGGGCTTGGGCGGTGACGCTGTGCGACGACAAGTTTCTCCCGCATCAGCACGAGCGCTCGGGCCGAGGGTGTAGGCTGAGTGAGAGAACGCGGGACGTACTTGGTGACGCTCGCGATCCATCCCGTCGCGTCCTGCTTGTTGGCGTTGTTGAGGACGGCCTGCACAAGGCAGTAGTCGCCCCACTTCCACCTAAACCTCGCCGTGAACGGTTCGCGTGACTCCAAGTGCCTACCCAGGGAAGCTCGTCAGTCGCTGGTGAGAGGAGAGTGGGAGCGCGGGGGACGCACTCAGCCCACGACTTCTTGACCCACTCCGCATCGTCCTCGTGCATATTCTCCATCCACTCGTCCAGCACCCTCCCTTCCTCGACCCCAACGATCCTGTACCAGCTCTTGTTCGCGCTGACAAAGTGTCCATCAAGGTCGATCTTGACGAGTCCCGTCGAGGTCGTCTCGGAGAGGACGGCGAGCTCGTTACGGAGGAGTTGTTCGCGGAGAGAGGAGGCGGTTTCAGCGGCTTTGTGCTTGTTGATCTGCCGGACGACGGGGGGAGCGGAGTGTCAGCGAGCTCGACACCTCTCCTTCAAGAAGAGCGACGTCGTCGAAACGCACATTGAGCAACATGCCGGTGTACCCCTCCATCCTCCCATCAATCACAACCGGTTCAACAACACACCTGCACCACTGGTCCTTGCCTCCCTCGGGCAACCAACGGAACTCGAGCTCGTCGCGCTCGAGCGGGAGGTCGGAGGCGATGCGGAGGTAGTGCGTGACGACGCGGTCCCTGTCCGAAGGGTGGATGCGAGACGGCCAGGCGTCGTTCGTTTCGCCTTCTGGGATGTCTGCGGGCGAAACGAGTGAGCCGTGGGAACCTCGAGCGGGAAGGACGAGCGGACGTACTGCAAGTGGCCCTCCACTTTGGGTTCGCCTGCGTGATCGACAAGTCCCTATTACACCTAAAGATCCCCACTGGTGCATCCCAAAGCGTCACGGCCATCCCCTCGAGACTCGTCGCATCCCTCGCTCCCTCGAGCGAGACATGGAAGTCGCCTACGCGTTCTTGGGTGGTCCGGCGACCGAGTTTCCGACGCGCGAGTTGGACCGAGAGTGGGAACTTGTCGGGCTCGGATCTGGGTTCGGAGGGAGAGGGAGAGGAGGGTCGGCCGGTTGAGGAGCGACGCGGGAGGGCGGAGTAGGCGGGCATGAAGGCCGGTGTTGAACGGTTGGAGGGCATCGAATCGCTTCGTGAGGGCGACGAGATTTCGGTCTCGTCGCTCGCGCCGCGGTCGACTTCCGTCTCGGTCGTTTCCGCCTCGTCCTCCTCTTCGCCGATGTCGCCCTCGTCGCTCAACGCCCCCGCGGCCTCGTCAAATTCCTCGTCCTCATCCACATCTTCCTCATCAAGCCCCAACCCGCCATTCGCCACATTCGACGGCGGCAACTGCGTCAAAACCGTGACCCCAGCCTCGCGCAACACCGTCGCCCTCCACCAGGTTTTCGAAAAGTTGATCCCGTGGGCGAGTTGGAGAGCGATGTGTCGATTGCGGAAGGCGGCGGTCGTGAGTGACGAAGAGGTGAGAGAGGTCGAGGTTGACGAGATTGAGGAGGAGCGATTCGAGGGACGCGAAGAGGACGACGACGACGGAGGAGCGTAGACGGACTGGGCAGGCGACAGGGCCGGTCTCAGCGGCGGCGGCGCGAGACTCAGAGCCGCCAACGGGCTCGCGAGACCCGACGCCGTCGTCGAGGTACCCGCCTCGATCCCCTGGACGAGCCAAGCGCGCAACCTCGCCGTCTCGCGCTCGTCCAAGCTATCCGTGAGCGTCGCCTCGTGCGCTGCGACACCCCCCTTTCGCCTGTCGCCCTGGCGGAGAAAGATGCGGAGTGCGGGGTTGTCCCAAGTCGAGGGAGGGAGGGAGGATGCAGGGGAGGCGAGGACGGCATCGTGGGCGTAAATGCAGGAAGGGAGGGGCTGGTCTGCGAGGTAGGTGTGCAGAAGTGGGTAGTCGACTGGGCAGGCGGGTGTGCAGGGTGTCTGGGCGGGTGAGGAGCGGTGAGGGATGGCGAGGTGAGGGAGCGGCGGCGGGGGCAACATCCCGCTTGGGAGCCAGCTGGCAGCAGCAGCACACAGACAGCGACAACAGCAGCACACACAGCCACAGCAACACAACGTCCGTTGGGAGAGTCGAGTAGGAAAGCCCCGTGCTCGTCTGGCTCTTCCGCCGCAGCCGAAGCGATCGCATCTCGAACGAACAAGCACGCTCGATCGCATACACCCGCGCCTGACTCGCTCCTACACACGTCTCGAACTCGTTCTTGGGGACTCGCCATCATCCTCGTTGGACCGCCAGTCTCGAACCCGCGACACCTCATGCGCCGCGTGCCAGCCGATCGTACCCAACCCTCAGCCTCTCCTCCGCCTCCTTCCGCCCCTCCCTCGTCCCCTCGCCTCTCCTGCTCCTCGAACTCGAGTAGTAGTACGCATCGAGCGCGGCAATGTCACGAGACGCCGCGACTTCGAGATGTTGGTCCGAGTTGGGGAGGGCGAGGCGGGAGCGTGGGCGGATCAGGGCCGAGGCCAACGAGGTGCGGGTGTCGGGTGCCGACGCTGAGGAGGAGGTGGTGGTGGAAGGGGGGGAGGACGAAGTGGACAGCCGTCGCGCCGTGAGGGTAGACGCTGCGTGAGCAGGGGAAGACGCCGCACTCCCTCCTCCCGCTCCTCCCACCCCTCCCAAACGCGCAGGACTCGGCGCCCTCGGCCCTGTCGCAGACGACACCTGCGGCGGATTGAAGCCGACGACGACTCGAGGCGAATGCCTCCTCGCCGGACTCGGGCTCCTGGCCGCGCTGGATTGACGGTGCATCGAAGCGGAACGGACGAGACCCGACGCCGACGCCGACGCTGCGGGTTGAGCGTGTTGGGTGTGTGGGGCTGGACGAGCAGGCGACGGAGCATTCCTCCTCGCTCGCCCTCCTCCCGCGAGCGCAGCAAGCGATCCCTGTCCCAAGACGACGCTCTCCCTCCTCCCTCTCTTCACCTCGCCTCCTTCTCCAGCGCCGAGGGAGAGGGAGCTCGTGAGGGGCCCGATTGCCCCGCGCGCGAACGCCTCGGGCGCGGGACTCGGTGGGCGGACTATCCCTCCCGCACCGCTGGTCAATCCCCCGCCAGCAATCGAGTTCCTCCTGCTCGTCCCCTGCGCCTGCGCTCCGACTTGGAGGCAGAACGACGCAAGCGAATACCTCAACTCCTCCCGTCCCGCTCCTCTCCCTGCTCCGTGCCCATGAGGAGGTCCCGGCAACCCAGTATACGTCGCCAAACTACTCAACCTCCTCCCACCCGCTCCCAATGCCCTCGCTCCTCCTCCTCCCGTCACGGCGCAGCTGATGGGCACTCCCGCTGAGCAAAGGGGCGGGAGCAGGCGAGTGTCGGTGATGGGGACGTCGTAACTCTCTCCACTCTCCTCGTCGTCGTCGTCGCCTCCCTCTGCTTCGTCGCGGCGACGACCAGAGCGGTGCGAGTAAGGTTCGAGCGGCACTGCGTGGGTTCTCCTCCCCGCTCCTCCCGGTCCCGTCGTTGCGGTGGTCCGTGGGAGTGAGTTGGGCGTGCTATGCGCCCGACTCGGATGCGCCGAGGGAGGAGAGATCGGAATCGGACGAGAGGGCGTGGCTGGAGGAGCGCTTGAGACCGCTGAAGCCGGGGAAGGAGAAAGGGACGAGGGAGAAGTGACGAGGGGTGAGAGAAGTCCGCGTGAGGACGAGCGCCGTAAAGGCGGAAGAGGGTTCGGAGGAACGAGGAACGAAGAGGTTACGCGCTTTCTTGCGTTCGTCGTCGGGGGCGGAGTGGATACGCGAGAGGGGGAGGGAGGGCGCGCTGGGATTCCTCCGACTCGACTGGACACGGGCGCGGGCGTCGGGGAGGGCGATGCGGAGGTCGACGAGAGGGAGAAGGAGAGGTGGCGCTGTCGTTGCATCGCTGCGAGGACGACGAAGGGCGAGAAAGAGGAGGAAGGAAGGGAGTGTGGCTCGCCCGTCAGCGGTGGCTTCGACTTGGTGAGCGCTTCAACGCGGGTGCTGGACGACGCTGCACCCAACGAGGACGAGATCAGCCACGCTCGCCTTGGCTATGAAGGGACGAGCCCTCCGCTCGCTGCCGCCCCCTCGCCTGCGTCCTCGAGACCTGAATGCACGTCGGCTGCAGCTCACTCGCTGCTGCACTGCGCGTGCCGTCTCCTGCCCTTGCTTGACTGTTCGGTGTTGCGTCGTGCGCTGCAAGGGGGACGAGGCGATGCAAGTCAGCTGCACGTCCGTCCGCTCGTCTCGTCTCTGCTCCGCCTCCGCGACGTGCAGGAATCCACCTCGTCCTCCCTCACGCCCAAACAAGCGCGGCGCGCCTCTCAACGACGTTCGCTCACCCACTCGAGCTCACCGAACAGAAGTGGGGGGGTGAGATAACCTGTCGAAGCTCCTTTTCCAGACAAAAGCCGGACGAGGGAGGGTGGCGGCAGAGGGGAATGCGCAAGCGTTGGGAGGCTGATGGCAGGCGTAGCGTGAGGCCCTCGAAGCGTTGATGGAGGCAGTCGAGCGTTCGAAGCGGTGAGAGAGGGAACGAGAAGAACGACCTCGCTGCGGTCCCCTGGAGTGAGGGAGGCGCTGAACGAGAGGTCCGAGCGAGGGCGACGGACGCGCTTGTTCCGTCAATCTCAAAAGTCACGGGACTGGGACAGATGCGTCATAAGGACGGGAATGGGAACGAGGGGTGAGCGAGGATAGCGAGCGATAAATGAGGAGGGAGGAGGTCGGCGCAACTCGCTCCAAGGAGGGTGAGGGTACGCTGACAGGTGACATTGCAATTTCATTAGACTATTCACCGCGACAGTACGCCCTACGAAGCGACTTTGGCGAATACGGCCCACCCGGCCGCCATCGTCGAAACGTTCGCTCGCTCCGCCAACCCACCCGCTCACGTCGTACGCACGCTCTGACTAGCTCAGGAGCACTGTACAGTGGACAGAATTTACGTACTGACCCACTCATCGCAACAGCAGCCGTCCTCACCCTCCTCATCTTCATCATGTCGACCCCTCTCCGCCTGCTCGCCATGGGAAACCCCCTGCTCGACATGTCCGTCACAGACGCACCCGAACTCCTCGAGAAGTACAACCTCAAGCCGAACGACGCCGTCCTCGCCGAGGGCAAGCAGAGCGAGATGTGCGTCCAACGGGTTTCATCAGTCGACCAGCGAGGGGAGCTGATTCAGTTTGTGGGCGCAGCTACGACGACCTCCAGAAGAACTACAAGGTCCTGTATGTGGCTGGTGGAGCGGCCCAGAATTGCGCTCGCGGTGCCCAGGTGCGCGTCGGGCCGTCCTCGCTCGCCTCAGTTCGAGTGCTCCTCGGCCAAGCTGACGAGCTACTTCTCGGGTCTCGCGCGCACAGTACGTCCTCCCGGAAGGCTCGACCGCCTATCTCGGCTGCGTCGGCTCCGACTCGCTCGCGGACCAGCTTCGCGCCGCCAACGACCGCGAGGGACTCCAATCCGCGTACCAGGTCGTCGAGGACAAGCCTACCGGCGCTTGTGCGGTCGTCATTACGGGTCACAACCGGTGCGTAACCGAGCGAAGACTGTTCGGTCAGGTTATGGGAGGACTCGCGCGAGAACTGATCCGGTGACTGTGTCTTCGCGCACAGCTCGCTCTGCACGACCCTCGGCGCGGCCGAATCCTTCTCCCCCTCTCACCTCTCCAAGCCCGAGATCGCCTCTCTGATCGACCGCGCGGAGAACTTCTACCTCGGGGGTTTCTTCCTTACTCACGGATTGGAGAGCGCGTTGATCCTTGCCAAGCATGCCGCGGAGAAGAACAAGGTCAGTGCGGCGGTGGTCGCCCACTCACTGAGAGACTCATCCTGCGCGCTCTCTCTCTCTCGCATTTCAAGCTTCCTCAGGCGCTTGGAACATCGCTAACACTTCCCATCCCCTCCCGAAGCCCTTCGCGATGAACCTCTCGGCGCCGTTCATCCCGCAGTTCTTCAAGACTCAAGTCGACGAGATGCTCCCCTACGTCGACGTCCTCATCGGCAACGAGAGCGAGGCGCAGGCTTATGCTGACAGCCACGAGTGGGACGTGAGTCAACAGTCTTCGTAATCGCTTTCCATGCCCGCTTTTCTTTCGCTGAACGAGCGCAACGACGGGCCGTCCAGCGCGAGCGATGGTTTTAATGACAGTGCTTCCCCTCGCAGACGAAGGACCTCGCCGAGATCGCTACTAAGCTCGCCTCGCTCCCGAAGAAGAACTCGTCTCTCCCTCGCCTGGTGGTGATCACCCAAGGCTCCGAGTCCACCATCGTCGCCTCCTCTTCTGCCTCCCAATCCGGCCTCTCCACCTCTCCCAAGACTTACCCCGTCTCGAAACTCCCCTCGGACGCTATCGTCGACACGAACGGTGCAGGAGACGCCTTTGCGGGTGGATTTCTTGGCGCCCGTGCATTGGGCAAAAGCGTCGATGAGGCTGTTGAGGTTGGACACAAGTTGGGCGCCATGTGCGTCGGTTTGAACGGCCCGTCGTTCAAGTTCCCCAAGGTGAACGTGCTCTAAGCTCGCTTTGAGCGGGTGACGAGAAGGAGAAGAGGGACGGGGGAGGGACAAAACCGGTGCGCTGGATCGTTCAACCGGACAAAGAGCGAGGAGGAGATGTAGAGTCTACCCAGGTGGGGATGCCGTTTTCTATGCCACAATCAATCAAGCAATGCAGTAGAGCTCAACCTCTCCCGTATGTCGCGTCATTGGCCGTACGGCGGCGGCGAAAGCTTGAAGAAGAGTCTTCAGACCGCAATCGTCTCCAACTCGTCCCTCTCCTCGCCCCTCGAGCGCTGGCGTTCTCCAGCAGCCTTCCTCGAGGAGTGTTTGTAACTCGAAGGGTTTCTCATTGGCCCACTCGCGTCGAGACTACATCCCCTCGGCCGAAAGCCGCCTTCAACGCCCTCACATACTCTCCCCTCACCCGTCCCGCCAACTCTGTCCCAGGACAAAGCGTCACGAAAGCATGCGGCGCGCCACCCCAGACGTGGAGTGAAGTAGGGACGTTGGCGGAGTAGAGGGACTGGGCGTAGAGGAGCCCGTGGTCGCGCAGGGAGTCGAGTTCGCAGACGCTCAGATCTGACGAGTGGATGGGAGGGGAAAGTGTGAGTGCTGATACGCAGGTGTACGAGGGTGAGTGCGTTTGAGTGGGAGGAGCGAGCGTACAATGCGGACCAAGCCCGCCAAAGTCCTTGACCGGATCCTGCGATCTCAACGGCGCCTCCTCGACACTCAAATCCTCGCGATCTCCATGAAGCCAACCACGGACGCGCTCGGCGTCGCTGCGCTTCCAGACCTGGAGGGCGGGCAACGTTAGGAGAGCCCGGGAGTGGGTAGACGAGGGGGAAGGGCTGAACGAACGTGGTAGGGCGCGATCGACTCGTCGGGTTGCATGGACTTGTAAGGGGCGATGCGGTCATCGACGAGGACTCTGTGCGGTGGACAGGTGCGAGACCCGTCAGCGAGATGTTCGGAAGCGGGAGTGAGGAAGGGTCGCCATAACACACGAGTCAAGCAGCGTCAAGGCCGGCGCCTCCTTCCCTTGGTTCTTGAGGCGGATCGCAAGACCGGCTGCAAGGTTGCTACCAGCCGACGAACCGTACACCGCGACGCGCGCCGAGTCGAGTCCTGCTGCTGAGGCTTGCTCCGACGTTGCCCAGGTCCAGGCGGACTCGACGTCATAGAGCGCTGCAGGCATGGGGTGTTCGGGTGCGAGACTGGCAGTAGAAAGCTGTCAGTGCCCGGTCGAAAATGGGCGAAGGGGCTACGACGCACCGATAGTCCGGGCTAACGACCGCAAAGCCAGCTTCGGCGAATGCAGTGTAGAGCTGGAAGTCCATCCTGTAGACGAGAAGACGGATGAGCGACGATGTCACGAAGGTTGCGTTCGCAGGGGAGAGTACGAACTCGGGAACGCCAATAACACCTCCTCCGCCATGAATTGCGACGACAACAGGTGGCTGGAGCAAACGAGGGTCAGCCCGCGGTGACCAGTAGGAATGATCGCTGATGCACACCTTGGAGACATTCATAGGCTTGACAATGACGAGTCGTAGCTTCCCGCTCGCCATCTCCAATTCGACATTCTCCGTCGTCGCGACCGAAAGGTCGGGCGCTGGAGCCGCTGGGAAAGATGCAAAGAATGGGCGAGCACCCTCGGCAGGCTCCTTGTCGAAGGGAAAACCACCAATCTCGCTCCAGGTGCGAAGGAAAGTGCGGAACTGCGTCGTGGAAGAGAATCAGCGGGTCGGCTCCCTCAGACGGCTGCTCGAACTGGCCTCTGGAAGTGCTCGGGAGAAGTCCGTCATCGTGTAGTATAATTCGTCCAGCGAAACGGCGTTGAGAGAGCCAGGCGGGAATGATTCGCAGCAGGTGAAGAGGTCCAACGATCGCACGCGGGGGATTGTCGGGACCTACAAGCGCACGACGGAAGCGAGTACGCCATCTCTGCGGTATCCAGCCGGTCAGCCCGGAGAAAGAACCGACGAGGGAAGTCTGTTCCGCGACCGGCGAAGCGGGCGGACCTTTCCACCTCTTCCCAGTCTGTCACGGCCCCACGAATGGTCGCTTGGCACGTGTTCGACGGTACTTAAGTGCTTCCGCGGTGCCCCGCCGCGCCCATGTCCTCGGTACGCTCCTCCCAGTCGCTTCCTCGCCCGCTTTTCATCTCCGCTCGACGATGCTCTTCTCGGACGACCTTGTTGGCGGCAGCACTATGTTCAACGGACAGAGCTGGAAGTAGCTGAACAAGCCTGGCTTCGACCCGCGTCCGTTGCGCATCTGCATTGCCGGTGCCGGGGCTTCAGGAATCTGTTCGTCCCCGTCTCTCCACTTCGCCAGCATGAACCCTTCTGACTTCTTCATCGTCTCCGTACAGGTCTCGCTATCAAGCTCCTCGAGGCGCAGCAGAACGGTTTCCTTCGCCCGCTTGAGTTCGTAATCTACGAGCGCGACGACGACTTCGGCGGGACTTGGCACGCTAACCGCTACCCAGGGAGCCGGTGCGACATCCCGAGTCACGTCTATCAGTTCAGCTTTGCGCCGTATTCCGTCTGGTCCTGTGGGTCCCGTTCTCCGCCATCTCTCGCTCAAAGAGCCTTCCCTCACTCAAACATTCCCCCTCTACTCGCAGAATTCTACTCGCCTGCGCCAGAGATCAACAAGTACCTCCACCGCGTTGTGCACAGGTACAAGATCGCGCCCTACATCAAGCTAAGCCACCGAGTCGCCGACGCCTCCTTCAACGACAAGACCGGCAAATGGTCCATCACCGTCGAGACGGGCGGCAACTCCTTCACGTCCGACTTTGACGTCTACGTACCTGCGCCGGGCGTGCTCAGCCAGGTCAATCGCCCGAACATCAAGGGCCTCGAGCGCTTCACCAAGAACCCGGTCTTGCACACGGCTGAATGGCCGAAAGACCTCGACTACAAGACCGCTTTCAAGGACGAGACTGTGTGCGTGACAGACTTCTACCTTTCGCTCAACTTTTTCGTTGGCTCATCGACTCGCTCGCGGTCGTGCAGCGCGGTTATCGGCATCGGCTCGTCGGGCGTCCAGACGGTCGGTGCGATCGCACCTCCCACCAAGCAAGTCGAGATTTTCGCCCGCTTAGAGTTCTGGGTCAGCCCGGAGTTCATGACGGAGCCAGCGGGACCGCGCGACTGGGTGCTGGGCAACTTTGACTGTAAGCCTTGCTCTTCTTTTCCCGCCGCGCCTCGACCGGGTCGCTCCGGCTTGCTCTGCACATCTATGTACAGGCGCTGAGAATCCTTTCGTACGCTCGGCACGCAGACGGACCGGAGGAGAAAGACTTGTACGCTCGCGACCCGGCCGCTTTCCACAAGCATACTCGCGCACTCACAGCCGCGACTATGACACTCTTCGGTGCGTCTGCGTGAACATCTGTACATGTGAATCTCGTTGATGAACCGTTAGGCAACAGATATCTTCATGCGCGGCTCGGAGAACCAAAAGGTGCGCGCGCCTTTCCCGAACTTTCCCTTCCGCTCTGCTTAAAGCGGCTCGCTAACGCTGCCCGCCCTTCCTAACAGCACGTCCGAGCCCTCGTGGAAGCCAAGATGCGCGAGGACCTCCGCCACAACCCCGAGCTAATCGACAAGATTTCCCGACTTTGAAGTCTGGTGCCGGCGCGTTACGCCTTACGCGCCGTTCATCGACGCACTCCACCGTGACTCGGTCACTCTTAACAAGTCGCCCATCCTTGAAGTGACCGAGGAGGGTATCGTCACTGCCGAGGGATTGAAAAAGGTCGACCACATCATCCTCGCGACGGGCTTCGACACCTCGTTCCGCCCTCGTTACACGATCGAAGCGAAGAGCAAGAGTCTCGCGGAGGTGTGGGCGAAGCGGCCAAAGTGTGCGTGCGGCTGTCATTCTCGAGCTCCCCCAATCCGCTCACCTCGTCTCAACTGGCGCGCAGGCTATATGTCGGTTGCCGTGGCGGGCTTCCCGAACTTGTTCTTTATGTGCGGACCTGGCACCATCTTTGCCAGTACGTCCTGCGTTCCTTCTCGCCGCTCTCTCGAAGGTTGGCCTCGCAACCTTTGCAGACGGCTCGCTCCTCGCCGGCGTCGAAGCCAACTCGGGCTACATCGTCGAAGCCCTAAACATCCTCCAAAATCAAGACGTCTTGACGATGGAGGTGAATCGCGATGCGCAGGACGAGTACAATGAGCAGCAGGACTCGCTCATGGAGGATCTCGTCTTTAGCGGCAGCTGCAGCAGTTGGTGTGAGTTGGCGCGTCACCAACTTCACACTCTACGTCCTTGCTGACCGCTGTCTGACCGAACAGACAAAGGAGGCGACCCGAACGGCAAACCCGACGCACTCTTCGCCGGCTCAACTCTGCAGTTCATCGAGATGCTCTCGCGCCCTCGCTGGCAAGACTGGCACTTCCGCCCGCTGTACAAGAATCGGTTCAGCTTCCTCGGCAACGGCACGGGCACGGTCGAGGCAACGGGCGGCGACCGGGCGTGGTACATCCAGGAGAAGGACCACATCAAGCCGCTTCGCACGGACGAGCCTCTCGCCTAGGGACCTTCTCCGTCGTCCTACTGTGTATATCAATGGTCTGTGGGTTAGTATCGAGTTGTTGAAGTGTTACTTTGGTCCTCCTGTCCTCGACGATCTCCCCGCGGACCCTTCGACGTCCTCCTCCTCCTCCTCCTTCTCGTTCGCTGCTGTGCCCGCCAACGCTTCCAACGACGACTGCGATGCTCTGTGCGTCTCGCTGCTTGTTGTCTGTCGAACAGGGGCCACCCAAACGGTATCTCGCTGCGAATGCCTCGCGTGTCTGCCTCGCGAACTCCGAGTAACGAAACAGCTCTCGCTCTCGCCTCCCGCTCTGCTGCGGACTTGAACACCGCTGCTGCTCTCTGAAAGACTGATACTCGCTCGGCCATGCTGTCTGGGCAGCAGGCTCCGAGTCAGGACACCGCCAACCTCCTCTCCGATCTCGTTCCTCGCCAACTCGTCGACTATCTCTCCGACCTGCCCCTGCCCGCATGCATCTTCGCGCACTCGCAGCTCGACTATCCAACGAACGCACACCCGCATGCGCTTCCGCCAACTCTCCAATCGCCCGTCTTCCAGAACGCTGCGCTCGACTCGCTTCTCGCCCAACGGTCGGCCACGCCGGCGCTTGGGTCGGTCTTGGGGGACGCAGGGACGTTAGGAGGTACCGTGGCGCGAGTGAGGAAGGTTGAATTTCCGGATGCGATGACGGCCAAGACGAGGCAGAGGTTGAGGGACTGGTTAGCAAACGGCGCAAAGGTCGCTTCTGCACCGCCTGCGCCTGCCCCAGCTCGAACGATGAGCCCTTCGCCGCTTCGACCAGTGGGGACGCGTCGCTCTCGTCCTACCTCGCCTTTGAGTCGCCCGCCTCCAGCTCCCCGCCGCTCGTCCTCTTCCTCCTCTTCCTCCTCTTCCTCAACCTCGACAACCCGCCAGATCTCCCTCCAGCTCCACCGCACAATCTCGATGTCGAAGCTACGCTGGCGAGCGACCGTCTACGACGACTATACCGTCCTGACGCTCTTGCCGGCGCTCGAGGTCGCGCAAGGACGGTCGATGTCCTTCGAGCAGAGCACGAACGGCGCGAATGGGGCAGTGCGAATTGACGAGGAAGACGAGTCGCCTACGCAGGCTCGGTTCTCCTCTGCTCAGACGGCTATGCCGAAGCGGGACTGCCATGACGGAGCAAAAGTCACCTCGCCTATCGCGGCCGGGTTTCCCCTCGCGAGCCGACCGCGGTCGGGCAGTGTTGCCCAGCGGACCAGGGATGTTGAGATGCTGGGCGAGATTGAGGTTTTGTCGGACAGAGCAATGGATGCGACGTCGCTCGAGGGACTGGCTTGGTCGGCTTGGAACCTGCCGGTTGGCCTCTTCCGCGCAGACACCGATTTCCGGCTCACGCAGACGAACCCGATGTGGCGGAAACTCTGCGGTGCGTGACGCTGTCGCTCTTCGCCATCCTCACCTCGTACGCCCCCCCGACGCCGCTCACCCCGGTCCTTCTCTCACTCGTAGGTCTCCCCGAAGGCCACACGAACGATGCCTGGCCCTCCCGCATCCATCCTGACGACCGCGCCCGCGTCGTCCAGCATTACATCGACATCGTCGAGAAACTCCCGCGCGAGCGGGACGAATACGAGTTCAGGTGGTTGCCGGACAGTCAAGGTCAGGAGCAGTGGTGTGTATGCGTGTTGAGTCCGGTCCTGAGGAGTAACGGAGACTTGTCGGGCTACTTGGGCGTGTTGACCAAGTGAGTTCTGCACCGGACTTCCTCCTTTCGAGCTGATTGCTTCGAAATTGACGCACTCCAATTGCAGCATCAACAAACACAAAGCGCTCGAATCCGCCTCCGAACGACGTGAAGCCCAGCTCCAGACCGAACTCGCCATCCTCTCCGACACCTGCGCCGTCGGGCTTTCCCGCCACGAGCTCGACGGAACATTCATCTCGGTCAATCCGGCGTGGTACGAGATTACGGGCGTTGACCCATCGCAGCCTGTTGAGACTTGGCGCGACCGTATTCAGCGAGTCTTGCTCCCCTCCGCAGGTTCCTGCGAGAGCGACGCAAGCTGACTTCTGCTTCGGCGCAGTCCTGCCGATCAAGAAACGCTCTTCAAAGCTTGGGATCGGTGCGCTCGTCTCTCACAGCACTTTCGCAGGCCCGCTGATCTTCACCGTTCCGCCAGCGCTCTCGAACATCGAGAAAACCTCATGATGCAGTTCCGCTGGCAGACGGGTCGGGTATCGCTCGTTCAGGTTGTGCTCAATCATCGTGAGAAGGAGCAAGCGACTGGATGGATTGGGAGTATCATCGAGTGCGTCGCTTCTCTTTCTCACAGCCTCTCGCACGTTTTCCTCACGTCTTCCCTCCTTCGCAGTATCACCGCCCAAGCTCGAGCGGAAGAGGCGATCTTAAACTTGTCGAAAGAGCGGGAAGCAATGGCAAAGGCAGAGGCGAATGAGTCGGAGGAGCGGAGGAAGGTTGCGGTTGAGGAGAAGCGGCAGCAGGAGTTGTTGATCGATGTGACGAGCCACGAAATTCGGAACCCTGTTAGTCCGTACAATCTACTCAAGCGTGACGGGCGAAACGCGTCCACGCGATGGGCCAGCTGACGAGGGTTGTTCCGCCTCGCAGATCAGCGCCATCCTCCAGAACAGCGACTTCACCCGCTCATCCCTTCAGTCTCTCCGCGAAACCTTCCTCCTTCTCCAGTCCCGCAACGCCCTTCCTCCCGAACTAGATGGCCAGCTTCTCCACGACCTCGAGGAAGACGTCGAGGCGCTCGATGCGATCACCGAGTGCGGACTCGCGCAGGAGCGCATCGCGAACGACATTCTCGGACTCGCCCAAATACAGCTCAGCAAGTACAGCGTTACGCCGATAGACTTTGACCTCGCAACGAGCTTGCGGAATATTTGCCGGATGTTCAAGGTGTGCCGGCTTTCTGTCTTCCTCCGTTTCATCACTGGCTGACGCACTTGTGTCGAACAGAGCGAGTGCCGTACGAAGGGTATCGAGCTAAGGCTCGTTACCGGCTCCTCGCTCGCTCGACTCGGTTCTCGCGCTCGCGTCTTTGCCGACCCAGGTAGGTCGAGCTCCTTTTGCCCCTGGTCCTGCGTTAACGGCTACCTGCGTAGCCCGCCTCACGCAAATTATCGTCAACCTTCTCTCGAACGCCATCCGCTTCACCGCCAAGTCGCAAGTCCGCATCGTCACCCTTCGAGTCGAAGTCTCCGCCGTCCCGCCCGAACCCGACGCCCCGCTCATCCCGCCTCACGAGACTGAGTATCATATCGAGGAGAAGCGTCCGATCCACTTGTTCTTCAGCGTTGAGGATACGGGACCGGGCATGACCGAGGAGGAGACGAGTCGATTGTTCGCCAAGTTCATGCAGTGGGTCACGTGCTGGCCCTCCCGCCCGACGCTGTTGCTGATATCTGCTCGCCGCGCAGAGCCTCACCCTTCACACACACGACTTGGGGCGGCTCAGGACTTGGCTTGTGGATCGCTCGAAGTGCGTGGTGCCTGCTCCTCTCGCTTTCCCTTTCTTGGGTTGAGGGGGTTGTCTTCTCAGACCTCTGCGAACTGCAAGGCGGACGAATCGAAGTCGCGTCGACCGTCGGAAAAGGCTCAATCTTCCGCTGCTTCATCACGGCTCGATCTGTCGAGGCGGGCCCTACGACCGACGACCGCGCGCTCGCGGTCCTCGAGGGTATCACCGGACCAAACGCTGAACGCGGTCAGATGCCGAAGGTGTTCCTGCGGCAGGGCGAGAGAGACGAGAAGCCGCTGTCGGGCTTGACGGTCTTGTGCTGCGAGGTGCGCTCCGCTCTCGCTCGTTCTCGCCGCGTCCAGTCTGACGCCCTTCTCTTCTCCTCGCAGGACAACCAGATCAATCGGACGGTCCTGCGACGGCAGCTGCAGAAGGAAGGCTGTTCAGAAGTCTTGCTGGCGGTGGACGGCAAGGAGGGACTCGATATCCTCAACGATCGGCCTGCTGGCGACGTCGACTGTATCTTGATGGACATTGAGGTGCGTTCACGCTCTGCTTCTGCGACCGCAGCGGCAAGCTGATTCTCTCTTCCCTCAAGATGCCTGTGATGGACGGCCTCGCTGCGACACGAGCGATCCGGCAAGCCGAGCACGAAGGAACTCGAGCAGGCCATCAGCGCATTATCGGGCTGACGGGAAACGCCCGTAGCGCACAGCGGCATGCGGCGCTTGAAGCGGGAATGGATGCGGTCGTCACGAAGCCGTACAAGTGCGTCCGCCTCGATCACGTTTCGCTCGTCGCACTTCCTAAAGCCAGTTCCGCAGGCTCCCTGACCTTGTCGCCAAGATTTGCTCCGTACCCGGCAGCGACTCCCCCGCGACCCCTCTGACACCTCCAGCGCTCGCCTCCGCGTCTCCCCTCTTCTCCCATCACTCTCCTCACGCACTTACCTACGCCGTTTCCGACAGCCAAACCTTCACCGCAACACACGCAAGCGCCCATTCGTCGCTGGCGGGATTATCGACGACCGCATTCAGTTATGCCTCAACGAGCGCTCCCATACGCGGTTTTCGGGAGGTCACGCCATTGGAGGAGTTGGATATCACGGCGAAGGAGGGAATGTAGTCGGCGTCTCGTTCCGTCGGCGTCTCGTTCCTAGTGAGGGGGATGTACTTTTTTTCTCCTCGTCTTGCGTTCGCATGGCTCTCGCACCTTGACATCCAGCGCTTGCGACGCATCGACATACGGACAACCGAAGTAGTTATGGAAGTTTGCGGTAGTAGTACAGGTCGCGCTTGAAAGCGCATGCTGGGAAGAGCGAACCGTCTACACCAGCTCGGCGCACCGTTCTACGCCGCTCACCAATCGTCATCTTCGTCCTCATGCAGACATGATTTCAGTCAGCCCCGTCGTATCGCGAAGTGAATGAGCCACGTAACGCGGCTCCTCGTGGTGTCCTCGGTCGCCGCCTGCGAGAGCGCTTCCGAGCAAGGCATCTCCGAGGAGACCTCCGCCGAACATGAGGGCCTGCACACATTTCATTGAATAAGCTCAGCGATGCGAGACTGTGGAAGCGGCAGACGCACGGAATTCATCCCGCCGAGACCTTTCTTCGTCTTTTCAGGTGCGGCCATCATCATCGGCTACTACCGGAAACCCTGCTGAGGCTGTGGGTACATAGGCTGTTGCGGCTGACCGTACTGCTGATGAGGCTGGCCATACATAGGCTGACTGGCATATTCCTGCTGTTGCGGCTGCTGCTGCTGGTGTTGGTACTGCTGCCGTTGACTTCCTTGCGCCGCCATCTTCTCCTCATACTTGGCCTTGAGTTTGACCAACAACCCGCCTGCTGCGGCGTCACTAGCAAACGCTCCCAAGCCCTTCGTGTTGTCCCCTCCGGCGCCGGAATTTCCGAAGGCGTTCGACTGATCCTGCGGCGCAAGTGGCGCTGCGTACGGGACGGGCGGAGGAAGAGAGGGAGAAGGTTGGGGGTGGTAGCCGGAGTTTGACGGTGCAATCCAAGGACGAGGAGTGCTGAGGAGGAGGAGGAGGAGGAGGAGGAGGGTCGTGAGGCGGACCCCAGCTGTTTATGCGCTGGAGGGCTTGGTATCCAGGGTCATCGAGCGGGTGGGTCCAGATACTGTGCGGGGAAGTCGCCTGCGTTTGTAGCAAGAGAGTCAGTTTTCGACGGTGGCAAGAGCTGCGCAACGGCGAGCGCGCGGCAACAACGTGCGGGCGCACCTCAGTGTCGAAGCAGTACGTCCTTGCGTGGCTGCATCAAACATCCGAGTGGTCAGCAAGCTTTGCGACGCCGTTGTCGCCGTCCGCCGGCCCCTTCCGCACCGCCTCCGTCCTCACGGAGAAAGCGAGTGCGTGCGTGGCAGGGAAGCAGTCGAGCTCACTCGGCGTCGTACTGCTGGATCCAACCATCAGGAAAAGGGCGCGAGTCGTGGAAAGTCATTGGAGCGTGCGGGAAGCGAGACGATGGAGCCGACAAAATGGAGGCGGCTGGAAGAGGGCGGAAAGAGCCAAGTCGAGACTCTACAAGCACAGAGCAGTTGGAACAAGCGCCTGGATTGAGCGAACGAGGAGTCTAGGCGCGAAGAAGTGAGATCAAGAGCGACCGCGACGGCGAGGCTCCTTCCCTCGCAGTCCTTCACCGCCTGTGCACGAAAATTGAGGCTTGAAAGGATGAGAACAGACGACAGCAATTAGTACTACAGGTCTCGCTGCGTGTGTGCGCAGGTACAGCTTTAGGATAAGTCAATCCGCCAACATCGAGCTGCCCTCCTTCGCAACTGGCAACTGCTCAGACGGCTCAGAAGTCGCCTCCCATGTCGCCGCCAAAGTCGTCTCCGCCGCCCATGTCGCCGTCTTGGCCGTCTTGGTAGCCCTACGAACGTGCGGCAGGTCAGTATGGACCGGGAGCTCGAGACGGAGAACGGAAGAGTGGGACGCACGTCCTGGTACGCGTCGTGCTGCGAATCTGCGAGCGCTCCGCCGAGCAGTGCACCACCGAGAAGACCGCCACCAAGCATGAGACCCTGCGCGTCGCCCGAAAAAGAAAGTCAGCCAAACTCTCGCGAAGCCACCTTGATCGCATCTTCACCCGAACGCACCGGGTTCAACCCTCCTCCCCCCATCCTCCCTCCTCCACCGCCCATCACCCCGCCGGGTCTCTGCTGATAGTACCCGCCTCCTCCTCCATACATCGGCTGCTGGGGCTGCCCGTACATCGGCTGACCTGCGTACCCTTGCTGCTGGTGATACTGCTGAGGGGGGCGGTTCTGCTGCGACATCTTGCTGTCTAGCTTGGACTTGAGTTTGCCGAACAGCCCGCCGCCGCCTGACTTCTTCTGATCGTTCGAGCCGTACGAGGAGCTGGACTGCTGCTGCTGGTGTGAAACTCCAACGGGCGGCGCCGGCGACGAAGAAGGCTTGTCCGCAGGGTAGCCATTGCTGTGAGACGAGTGATGCGAAGGCGGCGGACCAGGAGGTGGCGCAAAGCGCGACGACGAGCGCTGGGACGCCTGGTACTCGTGGTCATCGAGCGGGTGCGTCCATATGCTCCGTGGCGGGTTCGCCTGCGAGCCCAAACGAGCGAGAGAGTCAGTCTTGGCGGTGAGCGGGCGAGCGGCGACGAACGAGGCGTGCGCACCTTGGTGTCGACCCAGAATGTCCGTTGATGGCTACAGAGCTCGTACGAGGAGTCAGCAAGCCGCGCGAAGCCGTCGTCGCCGTTGCTGTCCAACCCTCATCGGCACCGCCACTCCCCGGCCAGGTCGGGTGGCGGCGACGGCGCTGCAGGGGTGCAGCGGGGGCTCACTTGGTGTCGTACTGCTCGATCCAGCCATCGGGAAGTGGTCGCGAGTCGTGGGAAGCCATGGGAGCTCGTGAGCGTTGTTGGTGAGACGGTGAGGACGAGCAAGTCGGCCAGCGGTGTCGTCTCGCTCGTCCGCCGCGCCATACACTCTCTCCAGCTGCCCCTCCGAGTCGTGGTACAGAGTTGCCTTTGCACTGCATGCTCGCAGAACAGAAAGCGACGTCCCTCGACCTCCGCGTCCCGCGCCCTCTGCTCGCACCGTCCAACCTCGCCCGACCAGAACGCGTTCGCGCGAGCTGCTTAGGCGTCCTTGGTCTTGACCGAACCGCGGAGGAGACCAGTGCGGCGGGCAGCGATGAGACCGGCCTGTGTTCAGGGTGAATCAGTCAGCCGGTGCTCGTTCGTTTTCCGCCTCGTCCCGCCTCGCTTCGAAAGCCAGCTGTACCCACGCACCTTCTGTCCCGAAACAGCGTGGCGACTGATGGTCGACGCTTTGCCGATATGCTGGTCTGGGAAGTCGGAGAATGAAAGGAAGCAAGGTCAGCACGCGTTTGAACAGCGTTCAACCGCATCCGACCCGTTGTCCTTCGCTGTTTGGACGTACGGTTTCCTCCTCCGTGAGGGTGGTCGACGCTGGAGATCGAAAAGCGGAGTTAGCGACAGCTCACGAGGTTCGAGCAAGTCCAGCCGACGAACGGGTTCATGGCGACACCACGGGTGCGAGGCCAGTTGTTGCGCTTGGCCTTGGCGGCGTGGAATGCACGGCCAGCCTTGAGCATGGGCTTGTCGATACGTCCACCTCCGGCAACGATACCAATCGTGGCGCGGGCAGACGACGCGACCGACTTCTTGGCGCCCGAGGGGAGACGGATGCGGGTGCGGCCCGAGTCGGCGTCGTGGCCAATGACGGTGGCGTAGTTGCCCGAGGTACGGGCGAGCGCGCCGCGGTCGCCGGCCTTCTCCTCGACGTTGCAGACGATCGTACCCTCGGGGAGCTGGGCGAGGGGGAGGACGTTGCCGACTGCGAGCGTGGCCTTACGTCCGCAGTAGACGAACGAACCGGTCGCGAGACCCTCGGTGGCGATGAACGTCTCGGTGCGCATCTTGTAGCGGTACGGGTCCCTGAAGACGACGCGGGCGAGGGGAGCACCACTGCGCGCGAGAGTCGAGCGAGGTCAGCTTGCCCTCGATTTGTGGACCTCGAGAGAACCGCAAACGCACCGTCCCGGGTCGTGGACAATCTCCTTGACCAAGCCACGGATGTAGCCGTTGCGCTCGGCAAAGTCGAGCGCGCGGAGCTTGGCCGGCGCAACGCGGTGGTGCGTGTGCGCGCGGAAGATGCCGCCGCTCTTACGCTGGTTGCGGATGACTGTGTCGCGGGATCATCGGGGTGTCCGGGTGGGGGAGTCGATGGATTGTATACGAGGTCGAGGTGGACGAGAGGCAAACGGTCAGTTCGTGGAACGTCCCCGCTCGCTCGCGTCCGCTCCAACGTACCGCGTCCCATCTTGAACTGTTCAGGTCGAGACGTGAATGGGTCGCAAGCAGGCGAAGTCGAGCGAGTCGCGAGACGGTCGGGAGGGGCACCAAAAAATCGTCAGCGATGCGTGCTCCTCGCGCGGTCTGGCGCACCGTGTTTCCCGTCCCGGTGACCGTGCCAGCGTGCTGTCCACCTGTGCGCTGCCCCAGCAATCCCCCGCGAGCCGTGCTGCTGCCGCGTCGCCGTCGTGGCCCGCCCTCATCCCGCCGTTTTCCCTCGCCGTCTCGCTCTCGTCCTCGCGCTGTGGCGGGTGCGGTGGTGGTCGTGTATTGATCGGCAGACGCAGCAGAGCAGTTTGTACGCAGGCAGCAAGCCGTACCTTGGCGGTCTGAGCGGGTGAGGACGAGCGCAGAGGCGAGCGAGCGCCGACCGCGACAAGTCGAGGGCCACATCAATCTCGACAGCAACCGCTCGCAGTGCTCCGCTCGGAAGACTGATACACACGCAGTGCAGTCACATACACCCACGAAAATCAGCGAACCGCCTCAGGTGAGGGCCGATTTTCCCCTCACGCTCTCTCTCTCTCTCTCTCTCTCTCTCTCACCGCCGCTGGGCTGGCTCACCAGTGTGCTACACGGCTGTCAGACCTCTCAGCAACTCGGACAACCGCCCGCTCTTTCACCGTCCCGTCCAAACGCTCCGTCGCCGCGCTCTCTCTCTCTCTCTCCTGCCAGCTAGCCAGCTCTCATCGCTCCATCTCAATGCGGCCAAGAACAGGGCGCCGGGGTACAGGTCGTTATACTTGGCAGGGAGGAACGAGGCTAAGAAGGCGTGTCGCCGGCCCTTGGGGATCGCTACACCTCGGATGGAGGCTGCATTTCTCGCTCCCCAGCTCGCTCTCCATCTTGGCACTGCTCCGCCAACTTCTGGTACGCGTGCTGTAAAGACGGAGGGACAAGAGTCGCGGTTGGACGGCAGAGGGGTTCCCCTGTTCCGCCAGGGACTCGTATCGATCAGAACCTCCTCGCGCGTAGAACCTCCTCGCGCGTCTCCTTGCCTGGAGCCGATGCAAGACCGCCCCTCCGCCATCTCACGCAGCACCTGCTGTTACACAACGAGCCAGTTCGTACAGTACCTGCGCATTGACCTTGTCACCCCATGTGCGCACAGCTGGACTGTAGGACTGCTCGAATTGGCGCCAGAAGATGTTCCGCCCCTCGCTGAGCGGGTTCACCAGCCGAGTTCGCTCACGAGGTAGTCTCGCTTGACACGCGGCTGCTGAATCCCGCACCTCCGATAATGTACGCATCCCACCGTGGCGCGTCACCTCGTCGGAGCATTCGGGAACCTCTCGATGTCCCAGCGCACCACAGGCTGGATTCTTCTCGCCCGCAAGAGCGTCGAACAACAGTCATCGACACGACTGGACACCAACTCGACAATCTCGCCAACTTCCCGAAACAACACAAAGGCTTGCGTCGGATCCCTTGCCGTTCAGGACGACCCGACTCGGTCCCTGGGACGAAGCTGACCTCGATACAGATGGAAGCGACGACCTACTGCTGACATAAGCGGAAGGGAGACTAGCATGCAGAAGGGAGAACGAGCGAGGTTTGCAAGGACGATCGGAAACGCCTTCCATCTCGCCGTCGATGTTTCTGGACACAACATCTCGAAGCTGCCAGTGCAAGGTTATCGGGACGTATACAGCGCGAGACGAACGGGGAGGAACGAGACTCCTTCCCAACCTGCAGATACGTAGTCCCTCCTCCTGCTGCACTCCCAGCAAGAGTGACCCCGAACACTTTCCTCCTCCTCATCTTGTAAAAAAACGCCGTCAACAAGGGCCCGGTAGAGAGCGGATCGAGACAGGTCGCAGCTCAAGAGGTTGTCTTCGTCCAAACTCCTGCGGTGAAGCTGCTGATTAAACTTGCTCAAGCATGAGGGATGATAAACTCGTGGGTGGACCTTTGGGGGGAACGTTGGGCGGACGGGGTAGACCTGACATCATGGCGAAGCCTGGCGCCGATTCGCTCGACCGCGACACGCAGCGCACGGTCCCGCGCGGGATTGCTCACTTCGTGCGACGGAACCGACTCTTGCTGAGCGCCTCCAACCTGGTCCTGAGCCAGGCTCGGTCGCCTGCCGAAATCCGAGTGTCGCTCGCAGGGGCATGCTCTGCAAGGCCGCACGCCAGCGAGACGTGATTCGCAAAAGTCGAGGTAGTTCTGAAACTGCGCAGCGGTGTTCCCGCCGGTTGCTGGCGCCAGAGCAGCGAGTTCCTGCGCGTTGAGCGCAGAGTCCAAGAGAGGCGGCGCGGCGAGGTGTACGGAGCGCCAGGGCTCCGAGTTGACGAGGACCGCGGCTTGTTTCCGCGCGCCCGGACCATCCTGGTGAGCGGCCATGCTGAATACCTCGCGAGCGTGTGAGGGGGGGGAAGAAATCTGCGAAGCGAGGCATCGTGCTCGCGCGGAAGGTCCGCGGAAATGGCGTCGCGAGAGGTCGTATAGCGAGACGGCAGAGAAAAAGCAAGACGAGAAGGGACGCTATGGGCGCACGTGGCAATCTCGTTTCCACACACCCCTCGTCCTCGAAGGAGAGATTACCGCAAGTACTGCCCCTCGCCTCGCTCGTGCAACATTCTCGCGCTCGACTTGGCGTCGAGGAAGAGCGAGTCGGTCTCGCCGACGTCTTCGAGGGTGATTTCGGTTCGGCCGGCGAGTTTTGAGAGGATCGAGGCGGGCGTGAGGAGCTGGAGGACGTAGCTGCGTGAACGGGAAGATCGCCGAGTCAGTCGAGAGGTCTGCGAGCGCATCACGGAGAGAGAGGACAGCGAGCCCGCCACGCACCGAAGCGAAGTCCTGACACCGTCGTCCGCAAGCTTCTCCAGCGCTTCCGGCTGGACCGCCAACCCCTCGACCTTGGCCCTCGTGACCAACACCGTCTTGATCTCGTCCCTCGAGTACGGCATCGTGCGGACGATCATGCAGCGGTCAAGCAAGTCGATCGGAACGCCGTGAGGCGAGACGATCCCTTCGCCGCCCAACGAGCCCGGTTCGGATTCGGTTCCTCGAATCGTGGTGAGGCCCCGGTTCGTGGCGAGGACGACGTGAGGAGAGATGGTGGATTCGAGGGCGCGGTTGAGGTAGGTGAAGGCTTCGATGTCGAGCATGTGGACCTGGCGAGCCACGAGCGTCAGCGAGTCGGTTCTGCGAGCGAGCGAGCGATTCGGGCGCACCTCGTCGATGAACAAGACGCCCGGGATCAACTCGGCGATCCCCTGATCGATATACGAGTTGACGACCTTGTTGATCTCGGCCCTCAGTTTGTCCGTGACCTCGGTCCTGCGTCCCTTGACCAGCTGTCCCATGACGCTCATGATGTCCTGACCGCCTTGGGGTCGCGCATTGGCCATGTCGAGGTCGTGGAGAGTCACGTCTTGGACGATTTCCTTCTTCTTGTGCACGTCGCCTTTCGGGAGCGGGACGTATTCTTCTGCTTCAAGGTCGTACTCGGTCGCGTAGGCGTCTGATCGCCCGACGCGCTGTGTACCCAGGGATGATCCTCACTCAGCTCATGCCTCTCTGCGACGAGAGCGAGCAGAACAGGACTCCTCGCGCACCTTGACCGCACCCGTGTTGGCCTCGATATAGATGACGTCCCCAACCTGCACGCGTTCCTTCTGTATACTTTCGTAGATGCTCGGGTCGAGTCGCAGCTGCTTGGTACCCTTGGCCGTCTTGAGCGCGATCACGACGTGCGAGATCGTCTTGCCGTAACCGCTCAGGGGGTTCTCGGTTTCGGCCGGCGTGAGCTCGGTCACTTCGCCTTCGTAGACCTCCTTAGTCTCTTTCACACGCAGGCCTGTCGGCGGAACGAGCGAGTGAGCGGGCGACGAAGCGGTGCGAGGTGGGAAGCGAGCGCACCGATCGCCCTCCGGAAGTTCTCCATCAAGACCTCGGTCTTCTTGACCTCGGAGCTGAAGACCTCGCTGCCGACCATCGGGCAGAAGGGGACCTTTTGACCAAGTTCCTGCGCGACGGCGAGCGCGAGAGCCGTCTTGCCTGTCCCTGGTGCGCCGGCGAGGAGGAGTGCGCGGCCGGAGAAGCGACGAGACTTGATCAGCTGGACCACCAATCCGCATGCCTGTGCTCGGTTTTGCCGGGTCAGCTAGCCTCATGCGGGCGCGAAGCGGGAGAGGAACCGCACCTCTCGCGCTGCGCGTTGCCCGACGAATCCGGCGCGATCAGCATGCGCAAAGCCGTCGTCGTCGAGTCCCAGACCCTTGATGTGCGAGTGTGATGCAATGCGAGACTCGCGCGAGCCCTGCGGTACGCCGGTGGTCGCGGGCATATGGAGGGCGGTGTGTTCGGATGAGGAGGAGGGGGAGAGGGTGAACGTCAGAGGGTGCGATTTGAAGTGGCTGTGAGCTGCGAATCAGAAGAGCCTAGCGCAGTCGCAGCAGTCGCAAACTGTCTGAGCGGTCGGATGAAAGCAACGAGTTGGGTGAGCGGGGCGAGCGCCGTGGCCCAAGTCCCACCTGTCGTGTGTCGCACCTCGTCTTGAGGGCGAGCGAGTGAGCGCACGTGACGTGTTGATGTGTACTGGGATTTCCTAGCGAGCGAGTGAGCCAGCCAGGTGCGGTTGTTGACTGAGCTTGGGTCGTCGTCGTCGTCGCTCGTCGGCCGTCTGTGGCTTAGTCTCCTGGTAACCGGACTCTGCACGGCGTACCCCTCTGCCTGGCGCAGCAGTATCACACACACACTCTGTACAACTACCTCGCACCGCCCACCATGCCCTTCCTCGACCCAGCGAATGCACTCGCCCACCTCGAGGCCTACTCGCGAGGTGACGGCCTCTCCGTCCGCGAGCTCATGGACTCGCAGAAGCAGGGCGGTCTCACCTACAACGTGCGTCAACTCGTCAACTCTGACCGTGAGTCGCAAGTCAAGTCGCGAGAGCTGACCAACCCTTCTCCTCCTCCTGCAGGACTTCCTCGTGTTCGTCTCGCCCTACTCCCTCTCGCCGCTCGCCCTTCACGTACTGATGCACCCGTCAACAGTCTCCCCGGCCACATTGACTTTCCCGCCTCGGCCGTGTCGCTCGAGTCGCGCGTGACAAAGAAGACGGTCATCAAGACTCCGTTCCTCTCGTCCCCGATGGACACCGTCACCGAGACTGACATGGCCATCGCCATGGCTGTGCGTTCATCATCTCTCAACCGGAACAAAGACCCAGGCTGATGCGCGTTGTGTGAGACAGCTCCTCGGAGGTCTGGGTGTCATCCACCACAACCTGCCGCCCCAGATGCAGGCCGACATGGTTCGCGCCGTCAAGAAGTACATCAAATCTCATCTTCTCCCGCTGTCTATCCTGCCAACGCTGATCGTCATCACGCCCCTGGCAGGTTCGAGAACGGCTTCATCACGGACCCGATCTGCTTGACGCCCAAGAACACGGTCGCCGATGTCTGGGCAATCAAGGAGAAGCACGGATTCTGCGGTATCCCCATCACCGGTGCGTTCCCGTCCTCCACCCCTTCCCGCCCCCTCGAGACACCGCATGTCCGCCTCGAAACTCGCGAACTTCTTCTCGTGATGAACAACCATCAATTTTCCTTCGTTCTACCGAACATTGAGTTTGATCACTCGTTTTTACAAACCGTGTGGAGACCATTGATTCGCGTCCTTTCGGGGTCGCCTGACTTTTGGTTCGCGAGGGTTTCGAGGTGGATCTTGCGGTGTCTCGACGCAGCAGCACTCGACGGCGGAAGGAGCGCCTTGCTGACGCTCGTCGACTTTCGCGCAGACTCTGGCAAGCTCGGCGGCAAGCTCCTCGGCATCGTGACCGGCCGCGACATCCAGTTCCGCCCCAACT
Organism: Rhodotorula sp. ZM1; assembly: GCA_009806315.1. NCBI lineage: Eukaryota > Fungi > Basidiomycota > Microbotryomycetes > Sporidiobolales > Sporidiobolaceae > Rhodotorula > Rhodotorula sp. ZM1. The sequence goes on along the minus strand of QYSD01000088.1, from coordinate 5,041 downwards.
CGGCGTCGCTCGAGTCGGTCATGACCCAAGGCTCTGACCTCGTCACCGGTCCGGCCGGCATCACGCTCGAGCAGGCGAACGACATCCTCCGCGACTCGAAGAAGGGCAAGCTCCCGCTCGTCGACAAGGAGGGTCGCCTCGTCGCGCTCCTCGCCCGCTCCGACTTGCTCAAGAACAAGGACTACCCGCTCGCGTCCAAGAAGCCCGACTCAAAGCAGCTCCTTTGCGCGGCGGCGATCGGCACGCGCGCGCCGGACCGCGACCGCCTCCGCTTGCTCGTCGAGGCCGGATTGGACGTCGTCGTGCTCGACTCGTCCCAGGGCAACTCGGTCTACCAGATCGACATGATCCGCTGGATCAAGCACGAGTTTCCCGACCTCGAGGTCATCGCCGGGAACGTCGTCACGCGCGAACAGGCCGCCATGCTCATCCACGCCGGTGCCGACGGCCTCCGCGTCGGCATGGGCTCGGGATCGATCTGCATCACGCAGGAGGTGACGGCCGTCGGTCGGCCGCAGGCGACGGCGGTGTTCGCCGTCGCCGAGTTTGCGCGCCAGTTTGGCGTCCCCGTCATTGCCGACGGAGGCATCTCGAACGTCGGACACGTCGCCAAGGCGCTTGCGCTTGGCGCGTCGGCAGTCATGATGGGCGGCTTGCTCGCCGGCACGACCGAGTCCCCCGGCGAGTACTTCTACAACGAGGGCAAGCGCCTCAAGAAGTACCGCGGTATGGGATCGATCGACGCCATGGACGCCGGGACGGTCAAGGCTCAGAGCAAGGCGGACGAGATCGACAACGCCGCGACGTCGCGCTACTTCTCCGAGGGCGACGCCGTTCGCGTCGCGCAGGGCGTCGCAGGCGCAGTCCAGGACAAAGGCTCGCTGCGCAAGTTTATCCCCTACCTGTTTGCCGGTCTCCAGCACTCGCTCCAGGACATGGGCACGCGCTCGATCGCAGAGATGCAGGACGCCTCGTTCGACAACACCCTCCGCTTCGAGCTGCGCACCGCGTCGGCTCAGCTCGAGGGCGGCGTCCACGGCTTGCACTCGTACGAGAAGCGTCTCTTCTCGTAGAGACCTCGTTACCCTCTCCCTGTTGCATTCCCCCTCCGCCACACTTAGACGTACTTTGTATCTGCTCGGCTCTCGCATCCGTTTGGTTGTTCGCTCTCACCCGTCTTGGGCCGTTTCAACGCTTATCCTCGATTTGGTTTGCCCCTGAACGAACAGACAGGCTGCAAATCGTGGCGCGCACTGTAAAATTCGTTCGGCGCATCGCTCCGCGCGACTCCGTCCGTTGACCAACCCGCTCGCGCTTTCTCTCGCCTGCTCCGCTCGCTCGCTCGCCGCACGTTTCCCGACGTGTGTGTCTCGCCAAAGTCAGCATATGCTGGATCATCCGTGGAGAACGTGACCCACTACGGTGAAACGACTGGAGGTGTGCTGGAAGCTACATTGAGGGACGTATTCGCCAGCACTCAGCAGGACTCTTCCCGCTCCGGCCCGAGTACCTCGGTCGCTTCGCCAGCTTTTCCCTTCTCCCTCCTCTCCCTCTCGACCGCTCAGCTCGCTCGCAGTCTGGCTTCTAAACACTACAGCTCCTGAGCGCCACGATGAAGCTTCTTACACCCAACGCGCCCCATGCGCTTAGCGTCGCCTCAAAAGGACACACGAGGGCGATGGGGTCGGTGAGGTTGTTGGGAAGGTCGTCCGACTGCGGAGCTGTTTCCCCTGCTTCGCTGCGTGCTTGCTGAACCCCATACAGCATTGATGCGTTTTGTACGCCCACAAACAGCCTGTTGCATGCGAAATCGACTCCGCTGGCCTGAGTCACATCCGCACCCACAGATATCCTCGCTTCGCCTGCCATTCTTGTCTCTGCTTGCTCCGATCACACTTGCTCCTCGCGTGCGCACGGGAAACCCGAGACTTGGGGCGACCTGACCGGATTCTCCGCGGACGGCGTCGACTCGTTCCCGTTTTGTCACAGGCCTTTCTCCTCCTCCAACACTCTCTCACCCATTGTCTCGCCATCTACCATGTCGAGAAAGTTGACAAGCGCGAGTACGACATCCTCCTCCGCCAGTCGCGCCTCGCCGAACCACCGCTCGATGGACTCTCACACCTCTCTCTCGCCAACCTCGCGCCCCCCGTCACCCCGCAACGCCAGGCAGTCATTCTCGAGAGCGTGACAAAAACCATCGCGAAGCTCTGCACACAGATCCACGCCAAACTTGACGACACGCGATCTCTCAGCCTCGCCGACTCGAAATGCTTTTCCGACTTGTTCGCCCATATGGCCAGGGTGTTCCAGTACCCGCTCAATGGGCCAGAGTGGGAAGGGTGGAGACAGCATTGGTACGCTCGCGCGATCGACGCGAAACTCCGAGCCGACGTCGAGGAGCACATGCACAACCGGTCGGTGCACGTTCGCACGGTCGGTGGGTTCATCATCCAGACACTTCAAGAGCTGCTCAAGCTGTTGGAGAACCGCGAGACCATTCCTTTCGATTTCCTCGTGCGCTAGCCCTTTGGCGGAACTTCCGCACTTCTACTGCTGAAGCTCGCTCCCCGCACAGTGGAAGGATGTTGTCTCGCTCGAGTACATCGGGGTACATTGTTCCTCTGGCTTGTACGTCTGCAGAGCCCGCCATTGACGTTGCTCCTCCAGACCGAAATGCTCGCCTGGGCCATGTACTGCGCCAAGCCAACGGGGACAGCCTGGCGGAACGTCCTCGCCGAGCGCCTCGACATCGAGTTTTCGAACAATCGCATTGCCCATGCCCGCCGCTTCTCCTGCAGTCCCTCGTCGAAGCCGGGCTCGCAGTTTCAGGTCGGGGCGCGGCGGCAGAAGAATCCGGGCCTGTTGGAGCAATACGCCGAGTTGCTCGAAAAGTTTGTGAGAAGGGAGGACGAAGTAAGGGAGGGCGCGAGGATGGCGGCGAGGGCGCGAACTCTGCCGGGTAGCGAGGTGGAGGCCGGACGTGCTGTCTCTTCCTCACGCACGTCAACGGTCTCTGCCTCGCAGGTTCGTTCTTGGTTCTGAGTAGCTTGTGTACTTGCATTGCTCACGCACGTCAACGGTCTCTGCCTCGCAGTCCTCGCAGAGTCGAAGAGTCTTCACCAGAGCTCGTGCTCATTTCGCAAAGTTTACACCTCGCCCTAATTGAGCCCTGTCCTCTTGTTCTGCACCTCGCCTCTGCTATATAACCAAGCGGGGGTGAAATGGCGGAAGGCGAGGCAAGGTCTTTGCAGCGACTGAGTGTTGTACAGGCCCCAACATCGCCTCACCCCTGCCCTCGCACCTTCCTTTCCCTTCAAACTTCCGTCGCAATACATATCCTAGTCGTCTGCCTCGATTCCGAGCCTGCGGAAGATCTCGTTCACCGGAACCTGCTCGAGGGTGGCGAGCTGTCCCGTCCAGGCTTTAGACCGTCAGCTTTTGCATCCTCCGTTCTGTACAGGGCTCAAACTCGACTCGCCTTGCCAACGATAACTTGCACAGCGTCCTGCAGCGAGAAACGAAGCAGGTGCAGCGAGTTGGGAAGGTCCCTCCGGCGGAATGAACGGGAGAAGCCAGGTCTGCGAGGCTTACCTTGCGGTCATTGTACTGCGCGGCGGAGGACAGCTTCAGCACGAGCCCCGAAAGACCGTACGCGAGGCGGTGAGAGTGGTTGCCAACGCACGAGGTGGAGAAGCTCGATGTGATCCTTGACGCTGCGCTATGGCTCAGTCAAGCTCCCGCAACTCCTCGCTCTCCCCGCGAAACAGCTGGAAGCGCACATCTTGTCCGGATCAGCGCTCCTGCGAGCCACGCGCAACGATCAGCTCAACTCACTCCTCCCTCGCTCCTCGACCGAGCCGCACGGTGAACGCACCCAAGCGCCTCCTCCAAATCCCTGCACTCCCTCCTCAATCTCTCAAGTTTCATCTGCGCCACTTGGCCTGTTGCGCGCGGTTTGGCGGCTGTGGCGTTCGAGGAGGGAGAGGAGGAGGCTAGGGATGAGGAGTGGTTGGCGCCAGAGGGGCGGAGAGGACGGAAGGCGGACGAGGCGGGCATTGTGGGTGAGTGCGAGGTGAACGCGAGGCTAGCGAGGCGAGATTGCGGGTTTGCAAGTGACAAGGCAGCTCCGCAACCTGCCCGCTTCCCTGCTCCGACGAGTGTGCTACAGTGCATCACATCGTCGGACAACATCTGGCGAGATGTGCTGCTCCCTAATGGCAGAGAGCCAACCTTTCGACCGAGATCTCCTCCTCGACCTGCCACTTGCTCTTCCCCCTTCTCCCAATCCCGCTCTTTGGCTTGTCTTGCCCAACGACTGCTTGCACACTCAGCCTCTCTCCGGCAACGTGCTACAAGCGCGAGCGAGCCACTGGGGCTTGTCAAACCTCAACCTGCTCGACTTTGCCAACCACAACGAGTCTCAAGGTACTCGAGCTCGTTGCTTCTGCGGCGCTTTCCCTCGACTTGCTTCCCTTGTCTCTGGAACAGGTGCGCACTCATTCCCCAATCATGCCATGGGCGTCGATGTTGCCGCTCTCCTCACTCAAACGCCGCGTCCTATCGCCCCGGTCTTGTAGGAGCGTTGTACTGGCGAGTTCTTCCTATTTACGACCTGACAGAGCCATTCACCTCGCAAACCCATACCTATGTACGCCTCGAATGCCCTTCTCGCATCTCTGGCCTTCCCATCGTCCTTCTCAACCTTCGCTCCCTTCGGAAACTGTCCTCAAACCGCCCAAGTCACGCAGCTACGCACACAAGCGCACGGCCAGAGCGGAGCGAAGCAAGAGCGACGGCTTACGGAGGACTCCTCGCCTGTCGCTCGAGCGCTGTCAAAGGCGGGCGATTGCGACGAGAGGGATTCGACGTAGCGCCTTTGCTCAAGTGCAATGAATCTCGCCACCGCCTATTCTACCAGTACAGCCCGCGGTATGGCCGGTGCGCCTGCTCGATGGCCGGCAATTGCGGTCGCGAAGGTCGAGGAGGAGGTGCGAGGAAAAGTTGCTCGTTCCGCGCCGCACAAAGCTGCCTCTGGTAC